>ML317094.1:0-155436 GCA_005239505.1 Nicotiana paniculata | reverse complement strand
CATTTAGGGTCCACAACCTTAGTATTTAAAACTAGCCACACATGCTAAAATACAAAAAAAAAAAAGAGAATATTAAATGTCATAGTGCTTACAAAAATGCGAGATTCTTCACTTTCAAAGCTTCCAAAATATGGGACTATTCAAATTTTGGATTGTAGCTCTTTTTTCAGACAAGATGCCCCCAAAAAATCCTAATAAATCTATTTATAGTGGGCTAAAAATCGGGGTCGATTTCGGACAAAAATACCATTCCAGGTCAATTATGCGACCGCATATCTGTCGCATAACATACATGTTGTTCGCATTTTCTTCAATTCCATCGCATCTTCGCAACCCTAGGTTCCAGATCGTCGTCGCATTTTGGTTATGCGGTCCATATTTTTTATATGCGACCACATATTTCCATCGCATTCCTGATCCCAGCAACTTCTCCTGGAGGTTTGCGATCCATTATGCAGCCTACAAACTTGTTATGCGGTGGCATAGTGGACTGCATTTCCTTCACTTGAAGTGGCCAAACGATCTGTGGTGATTTGAGGTCCTCAAGCCTCATGCACTGCAAAACATCAAAATTACATAAGTATAACAGACAATTTCATTTAAAACGAGCTACAATCTAAGCAATTGGTATTAAATGTGCCAAAATTCTCCGGCACATCAACACCTCCAACTTAAACTATTGCTTGTCCTCAAGCAACCACAACAACACTATCCTATTCTAGACTCTAACTAAACGATTAGGAACAATAATGACCATGGACGGTTTTAATCGTCAGTTTTACAAGCATGCACTTTCGTTTATTTACCCTTCCTGAACAACCATTGTTATTTACAAAGAAACTAATCAACTTGTGAACTTTGAGCCTCGACCAATTTGACAAAACGTTACTCTCAGCTGAGTGCACTTGTATTCGACTTGAAGAACTCAACTTCTGTGAAACCTCACAGTTCATGTGCCCTCACTAGAAAGAAGGTCCCAAAATTTCAATATTTACAAATACAACACACAGGACAAATTCACAAGAACACTCACTCTCACAACTAATTTCAAGTGTTACTACATGTCATGCCATAGGCTTGCCCTTATTTTAATTCATCGCCTATTCAAGAACATTCGGTTGGAGATCCCATAAGGAATTTTTAAGCTTGTAATGTAGGTTTAGGAAAGGGTCGGACAAACATTTGGGATACAAGTGACTACACCCTCCTTGAACACTACTCACATTTTTCTTTCTTGTTGCGCTTTGTTTCTTTTTCAACCCACATAGCCCTCATTGGCTCCTAGTTACCAACATAGAACCACCTTAAATACCTTTCTAATTTTCTTCAAGGCTCCATATATATATATATATATATATACACACACACACACACACACACATATATCTCTTTTTCTTTTTTCTTTTTTTTTCTTTTGAGCCTGAATAATTTCACGTGAATGTTTGAGGTATACGTCCCTACACTCAATGTACAACCTTATCAATTTCCACTTGACACAACACCCCCAACTTAGGATTTTAGCCTCATTCTCACTTGTTCAAGGAGGGACGGGTTCAAAGAAGGAATTATTTCACAAAAGGGGTAAGGTTTGTAATGAGGTGGCCAAGAAAAGGTTAAAGGCTCAAATGGGGTGACTAGTGATAATATTTCTGCAATGGGTATCTTGAAAGGCTAACTGGGTTTTCAAATAACACAAATACTGTCTAAGGTCATTTCTCCAACCAAATGTAATCATCACTAGCATCGAAAGACCAACCGGGCAAGTTCTAGATGACAGGAGTAAGCACAAGAATTATTTACACAAATACTGACACACATGGCACATGAACTGTTTGACTCAACATAGTTTTAGCTCTTTAGTAAACACTTGGAAACTCGGAGCTTTTATCATATTATATGCATAATTCTAAGTAAACATAGACTCAAAGAGCGAGCCTCGAGTTCACACCAATGATTATCGATGAAATATTTTTTTTTCAACGGAAGGGTACATGTTATTTACAGACATACATTCTTGAAACTAGACAATTACACCAAACCGGTAAAAATGTTTCATCCTACGACCATGATTCTACTATTACACCCTTGGAAAAGAACCCGGCGAAGAAAAACCAAGGGGAATTCATTGCTAATTACTAAAGATGTACGTGCATACAACTATCTAATTATTTTTGGTTTTTTATTTTTTTTATGTACAAAGATAACACAAATGTATACAAAAGTTGAAGAGAAATTTGCTTATATATACCAAGATCACTAAAATATGTACAAGATTTAAGGGGTACAAAAATATATACAAGGCTATCCGACCCCCAACTTAAAAGCATGCATTGTCCCCAATGCATAAGAATTGGAAAATAGAGTATTAGGGGCTCCCTGGGACGCACTAACCGCTATGGGAGTCTGTAGCCTGCTGAATGGTGGTGGAGTCACCCTCTAATACTGGGACTGGGACTGGGACTGATGAGATCGCATCCTAAGGAGTGACCTCCATGGGTGGAGGAGGGATCTCCACCTGCTCTGATGATGGGACTAGGGCCTGGGATTTGCTATTCTCGCTTGACGGTGGCTGAGTGGTCGATGGATCTTCTAGAGAGTGTGCTATCGCCTGCTGTATAGCTGCTTCTTCTTCTTGTTGTTGTTGTTGTTGTTGTTGTTGTTGTTGTTCTTCTTCTTCTTCTTCTTCTTCTTCTTCTTCTTCTTCTTCTTCTTCAGCAGTAATGATAACAACCTGTTTACCTTTGTCTTGAGGACCCTCATCCTCCTCGGACAATACCTCCTCATCAGTCTCCTCATCATCTGTCTCCCCATCCTCGGACTCTCCAGTGTGCCCGGAATCTTCCCCTGAAGGGATGTCAATGTGTGCAATAGGAGCTGGAGTCTGGGAAGCCTTGACAGTCTGTGGCTCGAGAGCAGTCATCAATGTAGAGAAGTCAAGATCTTACCTAGCTACGGATGTGCCAGCTCTCTGCTTCATTCCTTTGGCATGAAGGGATAGATTGAACTCTAGGTTTTTCATTTTGTAGGGCTCACTCTTTAGTGTTTCAATATCTTCACGGAGCTTTGGAAGGCCTCCAACCGCACCCCGCTCTACTTTTTCAAGCCTCACCTCAATCTGCTTCTGGCGATCCTCATAAGAGGTATGCTGCTGTTGGAGTGCTGTCACTGAGGATTGGAGAGGGGTCAATGCCTGCCTGATAAGTGTGGGGATGTCCTTCAGTAGCCGGTCTACCTTAGAATTTGTATGTTGAGCTAAGAGACCTAGCCTTGAAAGAGCTGGCAGTGCGGCAGCAGGCTGGGCAATGGTAGCCTGTGAAGTGGGCTGTGGAGTGGTAGTGGATGCCACTGAGGCCTGAGGAGAGACAGGCGTCTGAGAGTCTGAGATGTCTGTATTATCAGGAATTTGGATCTGAACCTCTAGAGGAGCAGCAGCTACCTGTGGCACCACATCACTAATGCACGTGATATCAATATCCTTCTGCGTTTTCACCGTCTTATCATGGTGCGAAAGAAGAGGGACTTCCACAGCCTTACAGAGGGATGTGATCAAGCACGAGAATGGAAGTGACGTAGCCGTCTGGTTGGCCCGGACCCCTAACTCTTGGAAGATAATGTCATCCACATCAATCTTGATCCCGGTCATAATGCATGCAATGAGAAGAGCTTTCTCAATGCTTATATCAGTTTCATTCCTTGACGGTATCAAGCGAGAGGTGACAAAGCTTAGCCAGAACCTACCCTCTCATGTGAGATCCTCCTTGAGAATTTTATGCATAGGGTCAATCCAAGCTGGGGTCCCCTTTGCTATCACTGAGGCTATCCAGACATGCTCACTATCTCTGTTAGCCCATTTGGTCTCGTACTCAGCTGTGCCCGGACTCCAGTTTGAAAAATGTAGATCATTAATAGTGCCTTTGTCACAAAGCACCAGCTTACCCCGCACCATGGCTGATTCACAGAAGACCTTGTTGCGCTTGTGATGAGGTGTTCTGGAGGCTCCGTAGGATGCATAAAACTCTCGCACCAGTGTTTCATTGAAATCATCCGGGATATCAATGAAGCATTCCCAGTTTCGTGCTTTAATGTTCTCCAGTATGTGAGGGTACTGCTCCTGTAGCCCGTTCAAACTCAGTTATTTCTCTTCAAGGATCTTCCGTTTCTTGAGACCTTCTTTATACAGAGTCATAGAGCCTGTGTGTAATGACCCGACCGGTCGTTCCGAGAGTTTAGGTTTCCCCAATTTTTGCTTCATTATATGTGGTTCAGCTTCATTATGTTGTGTTAGATTGGTTGGCTCGGGTTCGGAGCGATTTTTGGATAGAAATGAGACACTTAGTCTCTTATCTTGGTTCAAAGGTGGAAAAGTCAACCAAAAGTTGACTTATTGATAAACGACCTCGGAATGCGGATTTTATGGTTTGGATAGATTTGTTGGGTGATTTGGGACTTAGGAGTGTGTTCGGAATGAAGCTTTGATGTCCGGTGTAGAATTAGGCTTGAATTGGCGAAAGTTAGTTTTTGGCGATTTTCGGTCGGCAGGGGAAAATAGGCTATCGGGGTCGGAATGGAATTCCGACAGTTGGAGCAAGTTCGTAATGTCATTTTGGATATGTGTGCAAATTTCCAGGTCAATCAAATGCGTCTTGGTTGGTTTCGGCATCATTGGCGAAATTTAGAAGTTTCAAAGTTCATAGGCTTGAATTTGATGTGATTTTTGTATTTTTGCGTTGTTTTGGTGTTTCGAAGGATCGACTAAGTTTGAATGATGTTATGGGATATGTTGGTAGGTTTGGTTGAGGTCCTGGAGGCCTCGGGTGTATTTCGGATGCTCAAGCGGGCATTTTTGGTCTTAAGGAGTCTGCTGTTTTCTGGTGTTTGAGCAGCAGGGGTTTCTTCAATGCGATCACGTGAGTTCATCCGCGATCACGTAGAGTAAATTTTGAGGTAGGAAGGTTTGTTCTATGCGGTCGCGTAATAAGGTTTGCGATCGCATAGGTTGAGCAGCTGAAGCAGTGCGGTCGCGTGGCCCTTTGTGCGATCACATAAGGTATTCTGAGGCGCGTGTGTGGGATGCATTTTGAGCTATGTGAACGCGTGTGTTGGTGTGCGAACGCGTAGAGTGAACTGGTCTATACATCGCGATCAATTGGCTGGAGTTGCGATCGAACTGAAGGAAATATTAAAGCTAGGCAAAATGTATTAAATAGCCCTTTCTTCGAATTTTTGTCTATTTTCCTCCATTGATGAGCGAGTTTGGAGCTCTTTGAGAGGGTTTGAAGAGGAAATCGAAGGGAATCACTTGGAGGTAAGATTTTCGACTTCATAACTCGAGTATATGTTGTTTTCTAGGTAATTAAACTGGAAAATTGTTGGATTAAAACACAAAATTGGGGAGGTTAGGTGCATAAAATTTGGAAATTTCTTTTGGTGATTTGGGTGGGCAATTGTGGTCCGATTTTGATGTTCTTGGTATGTACGGACTCGTGGGAGGATAATGATTCTTGTGATGTAATTTTTATTTGATTTCGATACGTGGGCCCGTGGCTCAGATTTGGCCGAATTTCGAGAATTGTGTTAAAATGTATATCTTTCGATTATGTTTTGTTCTGTTAGCGTATATTGATGATGTTAATATGGTTTTGGTTAGACTCGGAGCACTTGGGATTCAATTCGAGGGGCAAGCGCATTGCGGAGTAGCTTTTAGGCTATTTTGAGGTAAGTAACGATTGTAATTCTATAACTGAGGGTATGACACCCCGTTAATTGCTATTGATTTGGTAAATGAGGTGACACACATTCTAGGTGACGAGCGTGTGGGCGTGCACCGATAGGGATTATGACTTGGCCCGTCCCGTAGTGACTATTAAGCCGCGTATTTTGATTTTAAACCTTACGACATCCTGTCTTTCAGAAGTTTATACTTGTTTATGAGCTGTGAACCATGTTAAGGGCCTTGTGCCGACCTGTTTAGACCCTCAGGGGTATTTTCTACTATTTTCCCACTACCCAGATAGAACATCTGTGAACTCAGTCATGTTTCCTACTTGTTATTTTCATTGTTATCACACTTCTTTGAAACTCTGAGAAGTATTTTGGGCTGAGCCCCGTGAGTTGAGATGAATTGTCCGAGTGGCTGGTATTTTAGGGCTGAGTCTCGTGAGTTGAGTTGAATTGCCCGAGTGGCTAGTATTTTGGGCTGAGCCCCGTGAGTTGAGATGAATTGCCCGAGTGGGTAGTATTTTGGGCTGAGTCCCGTGAGTTGAGATGAATTGCCCGAGTGACTAGTATTTCGGGCTGATTCCCGTGAGTTGAGATTAATTGCCTGAGTAGCTTGTGAGGATGATTGAGTGAGGCCGAGGGCTGAGTATGTGAGGATAGTTATGGATCGGGCTGCACGCCGCAGCAATATATATGTTATATATTACATATGGATCGGGCTGCACGCGGCAACAATATATATTATATGTTGATCGGGCTGCACGCCACAACAATATATATATTATATATATATATGGATCGGATTGTGCGTCGCAACAATATATAGATTGGATCGGGTTGCACGTCGCAGCAATATATATATTATATATATATGGATCGGGCTGCACGCCGCCGCAATATACATTATATATGGATCAGGTTGCGCGTCAAAACAATATATATATTGGATTGGGCTGCACGCCGCATCAATATAGCGCTTGGGTTGAAGGAGCCCCTCCAGGAGTCTGTACACCCCCAGTGAGCGCAATCGACTATTATATGGATCAGGCTGCACGCCGCAGCGTATGTTATATGGATCGGGCTGCACGCTGCAACGTATATATATATATATATATATATATATATATATATATATGTATATATATATATATATATATATATATGTATATATATATATGTATATATATATGTATATATATATATAGTGGATCGGGCTGCACGCTGCAGCAGTTGTTATATGGTACCTGATGGGTGAGAGGGCTGAGTATGAGCATTGACTTATAGGAGTAGAGTCATGAGTGACTGAGAGGCTTGCCTGAGAGGCTTATTTGTGAGTGATACTGTGCCCAAGGGGCTTATATTTTATGAAACTATTATTTTTCACTCTCCTTTACACTAAGCCTCTTTGGATAAATGTTTTTATACGAGATTTTTAAATGGAAACTGGAGTTTTATGAAATACTCAGAAATGTAAATTCTTGACTTGATTTACTTATTCCCACAGTCACTTATTATATGGATTTACATGATTTATAAATGCTCACCACTACACTCATGGTTTTAGATACTTTGGTTACTTACTGAGTTGGCGTACTCACGTTACTCCCTGCACCTTGTGTGTAGATTCAGGTACCGGGGCAGAGCGATAGTTGAGCTACCCCATTTGGAGCATTGTTCGGAGATTGTGAGGTAGCTGCTCGACGTCCGTAGCACTACTCTTTCTCCTTCCTATTCTATCATTTGTACTTTACTTCCCAGACTTGTTGTAGTAGAGGATTTGTATTAGACTGTATCATCTCTTAGATGCTCATGACAGTTGACTCTAGGTTTTGGGGAAGTGTATAATGTGTTCATCTCATTCAGCTATTTTAAAATCTGCTAATTTGGGAAATTATGAAATATGTTGATAGTCTGAAATGGTTGGCTAGCCTAGTTCCATGATAGGCACCATCATGGCCGGTTTAGGATTTGGGGTCGTAACAAGTTAGTATCAGAGCGCTAGGTTACATAGGACTCAACGGTCATGAGCAGGTTAGTAGAGTCTTGCGGATTGGTACAGAGACGTCTGTACTTATCTTTGAGAGGCTGCAGAGCGTGCGAATCCATTGTATTCAGCCAAGAGCGTAACTCTTGAATTCCTTCCATGTATTTGAACGCGCCCAAGAGCGCTTGGTATCAGTCGTGCATCGACGGCTTTTGACTTCCATGGATGAGATGTGATTTTGGCATGTTGGTAATGGGCCAGTCTGGAGGACTTGAGGCCGGATTCATTCTGTGGATTTAGTGCTGAGACTTCGTTGTGTGAGATCATGTATTTGGGGACTTATATGGCCGTTGATGTCCTTATTGACGGGACTTTGTGGATGGATGCCTATGTGGTGAGTGTCATTTGATGGTTAGATGTGTTCAGACTGTGATTTGTGAAAAAAGGAGTGGCTGGGAATGTGGCAAGAACTATTGAGTGTTTATTTATGTCTCGATTTGGTATATGGCTTTGAGTTGTGATTGTATTGGAAGACCTCTCATGTTGTTTAGTTGTGGAGTGAAGCGGATCTTTCTGTTGAGTTAAGAGTTCCTGGTGATGTCTTTTGGGCTAATCGTTTCCCCAGTAGAGTTCGTGTATTTTATTAACGGTTTATTCCAGCCGTATCAACACTCATTTATTAGTATATTCATTGATGGCATCCTGGCGTATACGCGTAGCCAGGGGTAGCATATTCCTATGTTTCATCACATTTTGCCCATTTTCTGGATATGCCCCGTGAGCCTTCAGTTACATATGTTCATGTGTCGACTCCGGTGGGTGATACTATTATTGTGGACCGTGTGTATCGGTCGTGTGTGATATCTATTGGGGGTTTGGAGACCCGAGTGGACCTACTGTCACTCAACATGGTCGATTTTGATGTGATACTGAGCATGGATTGATTATCTCCGTGTCATGTTGTTCTTGATTGTCACACTAAGTCCGTGACCTTAGCTATGCCAGGATTTCCGATGGTTGAGTGGAGAGGTTATTCTAAGTATGTGCCTAGCAGGATGATTTCCTACCTGAAGGCTCAGCGTATGGTTGAGAAGGGGTGTTTATCGTATCTGGCTTTCTTGAGAGTTGTCAGTGGTGAGACTCTTACTATTGATTCGGTTCCTATGGTCCGTGACTTTCCGGACGTGTTTCCTGTAGACCAGCCAGGCATGACACCTGACATGGACATTGATTTTGGTATTGACCTGGTGCCAGGCACTCATCCTATTTCTATTCCACCTTATCATATGGCACCATCAGAGCTAAAGGAATTAAAGGAGCAGCTTCAGGAACTCCTGGATAAGGGTTTCATTTGGCCTAGTGTGTCACCTTAGGGTGCACCGGTATTGCTTGTGAATAAGAAGGAGGGTTCTATGTGCATGTGTATTGATTAACGGTAGCTGAACAGGGTTACGGTGAAGAATCAGTATCCCTTGCCTCATATGGATGACTTGTGTGATCAGTATCAGGGTGCCAGGGTATTTTCCAAGATTGACTTGCGTTCCAGCTATCATCAGTTGAAGATTCGGGGGCCAGACCTTCCGAAGACTTGTTTCAGGACTAGATATGGTCATTGTGAGTTTCTGGTTATACCATTCAGGCTGACCAATGCCCCAACAGCCTTTATGCACTTGATGCATCGTGTATTCCGGCCTTATCTGGGTTCTTTCGTCATCGTGTTTATTGACGATATCTTGGTGTACCCAATCTTGGGAGGATCATGAGCAGCATTTGAGAGTTGTGCTTCAGACCTTGAGGGAGAAGAGATTGTATGCAAAATTTTTGAAGTGTTAGTTCTGCCATCAGCTTCAAGTTCTTATGCCGTATATTATGATGCCTCGAGGGTAGGCGTGGTTTGTGTTTAAATGCAGAAGGGTGTAGTGGTTGCATGATAGTTATGATCTTCAGAAGTGTAGAGAGAGATATCAGTTTAAGGCTAAGCCGGTAGGGGTATCTCTTGCGGCTTGTCGTGGGTGTGTGATCCTTATGTTGTTCGGTAGTAAGTTCTCTTCTACTAGTAAATGATATATGTTATAGTTGAGTTTAGACCGCTTGTGGAAGTTGGCATGACTATTACAATGGTGAATGCGATATTTGCAGATGACTTGAGCTGTTAGACGGGTTGTGTTATTGTGGGCATTGTGAGTTATTATTTGTCTTGATCGTTGGATTTGAGCCAAGGGTGGGAGTCTGTTAATGATAAGTTGATTGCACGATTATGTGCTGTATTGGTTTTAGTTCGAGGTATATTGGTGGATCAGTTATGACGTGCAGAGGTGGAGTCTGGGAATGACTCGAGTAATGGAAATTCTTCGACACAGGTCGTAATGTACTCTATTGGTTAAATGGGTTCTATTTAATGATTAAATATTAGGGTTTTGCTATGTATTCAAGCGGTGGAATTGAGATCATATATAGTAATTCGTGCGCTTCATGGACTTCGAGCCTGAGAGTTCTCATAAACAGGTTATTTTGTGGTAGTGAACTGTGAAGATGCGAGAAAATCTAGTTGGATGTTAGTATGTACCATGATTCAGTCATTGTGAACTTTTCGGTAAGTTATCTATCTGTTATGGGTGACCATAATTGATTCAGGGTTATTGGTAGGCCCGTATGAGTGTGTGTTCTGCACCGAGTCAAAATTGCTGACTCCAAATTTCTATTGCTATGGAATGTACCATTTGATTGTGATTGAGTTTATTCATGTTCTGGAGTGATCTACTAGTTACCCTTCGGTGTTGTGGGGAGTGGTAATTATTGGTTATATGCATATACAATGCGGTTCTAATTGGGCTTTATAGCTAGGTTTGAGTAGGGTAAGTAATTGGGTATTGCGGGATTGAGACGTCTTGGTTATGTACCTTTTGATTCGTGTGGCATGGTATCGTCCGGTTTTCCCGTGGTTATGGCAATGCACATTGAGTACTTGATGATGAATTTTGAATGGTTATTGATTTTGAGCCAGGTGGCTTGTAGTATTTCATGTGGACCAGCGTTGTATGAGATCGCGTAGTGTAGCGGAGATTATATAGGGGTATGACCTTTGGTATTGGATTCATGTGTTTTTATTTTTACGATGTGTTCCAGGCTTTTAGCATGATGTTGTGATGGTAATTGTTAATGGAAGGATAGTCCTCTCGTATGTGAATCTTTCATATAATTTGATTACATTGGGATGTTTCTATTGAGTGCACGAGTTGCACAGGTTATGGCTTCAAATTTTATCGATGTGTCATGTCATCAGAGTGGTCGTGTTGGATGAGAAGAGTTCATTTGACCTAGAATGAATATTGTCAGAATTGTCTACAGCATAGTTGGAAGGATAAATATTGGGAGTCGGCTTAGAAATCTGCTTTATTTCCTCTTTGGGAAGGGAGAGCTTCATGTCTGACTGATCGGACGAATGATTGTTAGTTTCTACGTGTTTCTTTCATCATCGACAGTATATGAAAGTGTTAGAGCGAGACATTTATTGATAAGAGGTTATGCACCGGTATTGAGTTATTTTGAGTAGTTATTGTGGTTAAAAGTTGTCGCTACGAGTGTTTGAGTCATGCAGTGTATTATGTGATTTCATCTGGGATGCGTATATGGCTTGATCCAGCATGTTCAGACCTGTTCAGTTTATAGTTGTGGAATTTTGATCCTGTATATTACTTCAGAAGTGGAAATTTGGTTCTCAGGTTTATGGGTCAGGTTGGATTTCGACATTTCAACTGTGTTGTGCTATTGGACCTATATGGGATAGGCTGACGTGGGATCACCGAGTATGTGCATGGTAGGCTACGCGACAGTTCGATGGTGTTGGAGAACAACTCTTGGCACGTTCGAGGACGAACGTATGTTTAAGTGGGGGAGGATGTAACGACCCGGCCGGTCGTTCCGAGAGTTTAGCTTCGTTTCCCCTGTTTCTGCTTCATTATATGTGGTTCAGCTTCATTACGTTGTGTTAGATTGGTTGGCTCGGGTTCAGAGCGATTTATGGAGAGAAATGAGACACTTAGTCTCTTATCTTGGTTCAATAGTGGAAAAGCCAACCGGAAGTTGACTTATTGGTAAACGACCTCGGAATGCAGATTTTATGTTTCGAATAGCTTCGTTGGGTGATTTGGGACTTAGGAGTGTGTTCGGAATGAAGTTTTGATGTCCGGTGTAGAATTAGGGTTGAATTGGCGAAAGTTAGTTTTAGGCGATTTCCGGTTGGTGGGGAAAAATAAGCTATCGGGGTCGGAACTGAATTCCGACAGTTAGAGCAGGTTCGTAATGTAATTTTGGATAGATGTGCAAATTTCCAGGTCAATCAAATGTGTCTTGGTTGGTTTCGGCATCATTGGCGAAATTTAGAAGTTTCAAAGTTCATAGGTTTGAATTTGATGTGATTTTTGTATTTTTGCGTTGTTTTTTGTGTTTCGAAGGCTCGACTAAGTTTGAATGATGTTATGGGATATGTTGGTAGGTTTGGTTGAGGTCTCGGGGGCCTCGGGTGTATTCCGGATGCTCAAGCGGGCATTTTTGGTCTTAAGGACTCTGATGTTTTCTGATGTTTGAGCAGCAAGGGTTTCTTCAATGCGATCGCGTGAGTTCATCAGCGATCGCATAGAGTAAAGTTTGAGGCAGGCAGGTTTGTTCTATCCGATCGCATAATAAGGTTTGCGATCGCATAGGTTAAGCAGCTGAAGCAGTGCGGTCGCGTAGCCCTTTGTGCGATCGCATAAGGTATTGTGAGGCGCGTGTGTGGGAAAGATTTTGAGCTATCCGAACGCGTGTGTTGGTTTGCAAACGCGTAGAGTGGACTGGTCTGTGCATCGCGATCGCGTGGCTGGAGTCGCGATCGCACTGAAGGAATTATTAAATCTGGGCAGAATGTTTTAGATAACCCTTTCTTCGAATTTTTCTCTATTTTCCTCCATTGATGAGCGGGTTTGGAGCTCTTTGAGAGGGTTTGAAGAGGAAATTTAAGGGAATCATTTGGAGGTAAGATTTTCGACTTCATAACTCGATTATATGTTGTTTTCTAAGTAATTAAACCGGAAAATTGTTGGATTTGAACCCAAAATTGGGGAGGTTAGGTGCATGGAATTTGGAAATTTCTTTTGGTGATTTGAGTGGGCAACTTTGGTCCGATTTTAATGTTCTTGGTATGTACGGACTCGTGGGAGGATAAGGATTCTTTTGATTTAATTTTTATCGGATTCCGAGACATGGGTCCGGGGCTCAGATTTGGCCAAATTTCGAGAATTGTGTTAATCGAATTTCAAGAATTGTTTTATCGGATGGCTGAGTGAGGCCGAGCGCCGAGTATGTGAGGATAGTTATGGATCAGCTGCACGCCGCATCAATATATATTTTATATGTTACATATGGATCGGGCTGCACGCCGCAGCAATATATAATATATGTGGATCGGGCTGCACGCCGCAACAATATATATTACATGTGGATCGGGCTGCACGCCGCAACATTATATATATATATTATATATATGGATCGGGATGCATGCCGCAACAATATACATTATATATCGATCGGGCTCCACGCCGCAACAATATATATTGGATTGGGCTGCACGCCGCAGCAATATAGCGCTTGGGCTGAANTATATATATATATATATATATATATATATATATATATATATATATATATATATATATATATATATATATATATATGTATTGGATCGGGCTGCACGCCGCAACAGTTGTTATATGGTACCTGATGAGTGAGAGGGATTAGTGTGAGCATTGACTTATGGGAGTAGAGTCACGAGTGACTGAGAGGCTTGCCCGAGAGGCTTATTTGTGAGTGATACTGTGTCCGAGGGGCTTATATTTTATGAAACTACTGTTTTTCACTTTCCTTTACACTGAGCCTCTGATGATAAATGTTGGATAAATGTTTTTATATGAGATTTTTAAATGGAAACGGGAGTTTTATGAAATACTCGGAAATGTAAATTCCTGACTTGATTTACTTATTCCCACAGTCACTTATTTTATCGATTTACATGATTTATAAATGTTCGCCACTACACTCATGTTTTTAGATACTTTGGTTACTTACTGAGTTGGCGTACTCACGTTACTCCCTGCACCTCTGTGCAGATTCAGGTACCGTGGCAGAGCGATAGTTGAGCTACCCCATTTGGAGCATTGTTCGGAGATTGTGAGGTAGCTGCTCGGCATCCGTAGCACTACTCTTTCTCCTTCCTATTCTATCATTTGTACTTTACTTCCCAGACTTGTTGTAGTAGAGGATTTGTATTAGACTGTATCATCTCTTAGATGCTCATGACAGTTGACTCCAGGTTTTGGGGAAGTGTATAATGTGTACATCTCATTCTGCTATTTTAAAATCTGCTAATTTTGGGAAATTATGAAATATGTTGATAGTCTGAAATGGTTGGCTAGCCTAGTTCTATGATAGGTGTCATCACGACCGGTTTAGTATTTGGGGTCGTGACACTGTGACCCCAAAACGGAGTTGGAAATCATCTCCTCTTTTTCATCTTGCCTCAGCCTGTAAGTCGACTGATGGCAAAGTTTCCTGCTCATCAGACTGGGATGGTTGTTCAACAACAGGTCGGGATGGTTCTGGTCAGGCCACCTAGGGTTATGATTTGCGGCTGCTATTCGGACCGCAAACCGACTTTGTGGGCCGCAAAAGCTATTGTCCCCAAGCTTTGCTTCTACCCCTAACAATGGTGGTCCCTAAATTCACTACCCAACAAGTTCAACTTAACTATTTATGCAATAACCCTCATGACGAGCAGATAACCCCAAAGAACAACACAAAATTAAAGAGAAAACAAAGGACGAAAAATAACTCGAACAACAAACACAAAATTAAAACTAAAAATAATAGAGATGACGTAAGGAAAGAGGACATACCAGAGTTAGATGAATGAGAAGCAAGCAAGGAGATGAGTTCAAGCAATGTGATCTTTGTTCACTTGTCTAATTTCAAACTAGTTGTGTCCCTCTCTTCTTTTCTTTTTGTTTTTATTTTGTTTAAGTGTAAATTGTGTGTGTGGGGGTGCTCGTGTGCAACTGAAGGGTGTTATGCGAAGGGGGTAGGGTTACTTACCTGGTGAGAATGCAGTGTATAAGTGACCGAATAAGTGTTATGCGGTAATGTTAGCTCAGGTCGCACACACATTATGCAGTTCACCTTTGCGATCACGTAAACGATATGCGGTCCACAAAGTGCACATCTTCACCACATTATGGAAACCAATTTTTTCCCCACAATCTGGTCAGGGCTGCGATGACTATGCGCTGCATAGTCAATATGCGACCGCATACGTGTAGAAAACTTCCCTTAGTGACTTTTCTTCCATTTCATGCGCAATTTCACCCTGTTTTATGACCTTTTGGACCACCTGCACTCTAACACACTTTAAATTGCTCAATTTAATCTATCTAACAAAAATTAAAAAATTAATGGACAAAAAAGATGTTACCACACATGGGATGCCTCCCATGAAGCACTTGATTTAACGTCGCGGCACGACGAAGTTGGTCCCTCTTCGGGCTTACTCATTGGTCGGGCATGGACCATCTTTGAGAGCCAATTGTTCCACCAAGTGTTTTTCTCCATCTGTTCCCAAGTAGTGCTTGACTCGCTGGCCATTCACTTTGAAGGTTCAGAGCCCATCCTCAGATTCTAATTCCACAGCTCCAAAAGGGGAGACATCTACGACCTTCAACGGACTGAACCACTTAGATTTGAGTTTGCCCAGAAATAATTTGAGCATTGAATTGAAGAGCAACACCAATTCACCTGACTTAAACTTCCTTTTCAAGATCTTTTTGTCGTGGACGAACTTCATCGTTTCTTTGTACACATTTGCGCTCTCATATGCATGGAAACAGAATTCTTCCATTTCATTGAATTGTGTTAACCTCAAATTTGCAGCTTCAGCCCAGTCCAGGTTAAACCTTTTTAGAAGCCACATGGATTTGTGTTCCAGTTCTACGGGTAAATGACATATTTTGTCGAAAACTAACCGGTAAGGAGACGTGCCAATAGGGGTCTCGTACGCTGTGCGGTATGCCCATAACGCATCACCTAACTTCCTTGACCAGTCGGTCATGTTTGCATTAACAGTTTTTGCTAGAATATTCTTTATCTCGCGGTTGGAAACTTCAACTTGGCCACTTGACTGAGGGTGATAAGGTATGGCCACCTTATGCTTGACGCCATATTTCTCCAGTAGCCCCGTGAAAGCCTTGTTACAGAAGTGATACCTACCATCACTAAGAATGGATCTAGGAGTGCCAAACCGTATATGTTTTTCTTTAAAAATGCGGTTACACTCCTTGCCTCATTGTTTGGTAAGGTGATTGCTTCAACCATTTGGACACATAGTCCACTGCCACCAAGATGTATTTCATACCACACGAGCTCACAAAGGGACCCATAAAATCAATTCCCCACACATCAAACAGAATTAAAACATACTACAAATGCAAGATTTCCATTATAGAGATTCAGAACAGAAAGGGAAGATAAACTCATGTCATACAGTAAGTGTAAGCATTCAGGTTTGACCTAATAGACCAATTAACTAAAGGAAGTCAAAATTATTCAGATGGAGCATGTTTAAATAACAAAATGGACAACCTTAAGCAGAATTAAACACCAAATTGATGCTAACAAGTGCAAAGGTCACACACAACAGTAGTTCATAACACATTGACTAATTAGACTTGAGAAAAATCTAATTTACTCGAATAAAGTTTAGACATGCTTTGAGCTATCAACATCATGAAGTTAAATGATAAGGAAACCTAAAAATTGGAGTAAAATAAACAGAATCGCACACAAAACAACCCAGAAACTCATTGAACTAACAAATTCAAGAAGTGAAGACGCGTGCAAATTGCAGATACATAGGAACAAAATTACAAAGGTCAGTAACTCATAAGTTAAGCGAAAATACAAGAAAGAATAAATGTCCACATTGTTCTGAACATCAACGAGAAGCAAGAACCCAGAATTTAGTGGCATTGGCTTTCAGCCGGCCAAGAACCAAAGTATAGAACGGGATAATGAAGAAATAAAAGAGTAAAGCTTTAAATTTAGTGAGATTCTAGCAATTCAAAGTCTTCTCTAAAGGGTAGTGGGGGAAGGGTTTATATAATAGCCAAATCGAGCACCAAACAAGGAAACCCAGCAATTTAAGCAACTAACAAAGTAAATAATCATGCAAATTGATATGTAAATCAATTTTAAGAAAAGATCTGGAAACCCTAACTTTTAAGGAAAGTGAAAAATTGATAGAATCTAAACCAAAAATCAAACTCACACATAATAGGACGAATATAGAAAAGATAACACTCAAAATCAAAGACTTGAACCAATTTTGGTTCGATTTGAGAAATATGTAAACCCTAGTTTTAGGGTAACTAAGAATCAACAAAATATAAACAAAATCGGACTCACACGGTGTAGAATAAATGTGTGTAGACGGAATATCATCCAGATTTAAGAGATGGGAGTCAATCAGACAGAATCAGAGTGGTAGTACTTGCCATGTTTAGGCAATTACTAGGTAATATCATGGAGAATCAACCAATATCGGAAACATACTAATATGGTAAGGAGATGAGAGGGAAATCCCATTAGAAGAGGGATTAGGGCAAGGGTTTTGAGAGGCGGTGGCTAGGGTTTCTCAGAGAAGAAGAAGGAGTAGAGAGGATTTAGGGGCGGCGGGTTAAGGGAATATGGTAGGGTTTGGGCGGGTTTGAGTAGTTAAAGAGAGGGGGTGAACGGAGGCCGTTGATCTTGAAAGATCAATGACTGGGATTAAAAATAAATGGGGCGGATCGTATAAAATGGATACGGACCGAATTTTGTAAAGGGGTGTTTGGTTTGGGCTTGAGATCTATTGGGCTAAGGTGTTAGGTTTGGGCCAGCAATTGGTCCGAAAATAGATGGGTTTTTAGGCTAGTTTTTAAATACCCAATATTTAATAAGTAAATAATTTATAAAAATAATTACTTAACATTATAAAAATATAAAAATTCATTTTCTGCATAAATAATGTAATTATACATGCATATGGGCTATTATTGCAAATATATGCAATTAGCCCTAAAATGCAAAGGTGATTATAAAAAATGCACTGAAAAATATTTAAAACATCATGTTGGTACAAATTATAAATTTAGATGATTAAATCATCATAACAATAATTTGGAGGATAATTACTGGATATTTATATAATGAAATGCAGAAATAAATCGATTTAAAGTCTTTAAAAATTATGGAAAATTGTGGAAAATACTTGTGTATGCTTATAAATCAAATGATTATGCATATGCACTATTTTGAAAGTATATATATAAATATATTTAAATATGAGGGAAAATTTGGGTATCAACAACTGCCCCTCTTTACCCGGGAATGATGAAAGAGTTGTCAGGTAAAAAAATGATGACCGATTTTGACCGAATGGGGTGATTTGAAAAATTACATGACGAACTCCGGTTTCAGAGTTGCCTACATATCTCTGGTTTTACGGGAATCAGGCCATGTGTAGTTCTGGATCCAACGTTGGAATAAGGTGATGAAGTTGTTATAGGAACGGACAAGCTTTTCTAGATAGGACGGGATAGAAATTGTGAACGGATGTACCTTGGAATGGTTATGGATATTTGAACAGTTATCATATGGGAGTTGGTTATGGATGGTGGTTGGTTACGTTTGAAATAACTGCAGGATGTGAACAGAAACTGGAGCGAAGATTGCTCCCGTTAGGAGAATGGTTAATTCCTGGATTACCTGCAAAACTTGAAACACGATGAATGCAAATATATATGGATTATTGCGAGAAATTAAACATGATGCAAATTCCTTTTGGACCATGTAGATCATCTTTGAACGGTGAGGATGATGTCCTTAGACCATGACGTCCCGGGTCATGAATCGTGCGATAAGGGATTCGCATGCCATGAAATGATGTTCTTAGGCCATGAGGATGGTGCCTCTGAACCATGACGCCTTTGAATAAAGATGTGAAATATTGAGAGATCCTCAGGCCATGGCATGGTGTCTTCCGGCTAGGAGGATGATGCCTTCGGACTATGGCGCCTTCGAAAAAAATGGCGATATTTCAGCCCATGAGATGCAAAGACATGATGCTTGGTTATGCAAAGCGAAACAAGACAGAGCTTAGTCTTGTGTGAGATCGAGGGCAGAGCTTAGCCCCGCGGTAGAGAATATTGCAATGTTTCAAGTAGCATATCATTTGGGGTTATGCAAGAAGAGACAATGCTTAGTCTCATGCAGGGGAAGACAATGCTTAACCTCAGGAAAGAATGGAGACAATGCTTCATCTCGTGCAAGGGAAGGCAATGCTTAGCCTTATGCAATTGAGGAGTCATGGATTACCCTCATGCAAGATGGAGACAATGCTTAGTCTCATGCAGGGGTGTGATGACCCAAGGGGTCATTTTATGAAATCAGACCTAATTATAGGCTTACTAGATATAAAAAAAGGCTAGTTTTAATTACCTCGATTTGCATGCACAGTGCAGACGTGACACCGGAAAGCTTTTATGTGAAAATATGAAAAATAGTAATTTATAGAGTTAAAATTTGGTTTTAGCTGAGTTTGGTCAACATTTTTGGTAAACGGATACGGATCTATTTTCCGACGATCTCGGGAGGTCCGCAGTAAAATATGGGACTTGGGCGTATGCCCGGAATTGAATTCCGAGGTCCCTAGCCTTAGAAAACAATTTCTTAAAGAAAATTGTTCTGCTGGTTAATTCAGAAATAAAGAAATGAAATAATATGTAAAATTGATGATATGGGGACCGTATTTTGAATTCTGGAGCCCAGAACAAGTTCGTTATGTTATTTAAGTCCTATCTGTGAAATTTGATGAGAATCAGAGTTGATTTGATGAAATTCGGACATCCGGTTGAAAAGCTAGAAATTTGAGTGTTCTTGAAGAAATCTTGAGTTTTGAGGTTAAATCTGTAGATTTTGATGTTATTTTGATGATTTGATCGCACGAGCAAGTCCATATGACGTTTTTAGACTTGCGTGCATGTTTTATTTGGAGCCCCGATGGCTCGGGTGAGTTTCGGGTAGGCTACGGAGTGTCTAGACTTAGAAAAATACCCCAATAGCTGAACATCTGGTGTTGCAGGCCTCAGATCTCGCAAATGCGAGATCGATCTTCGCAATTGGGAAGTCAATGGCCAGCCTCAGATCTCGCATTTGCGAGGTCTTGGGTCGCAAATGCGAAATGCCACTTTTTCGCAAATGCGACGTTTTTATCGCATTTGCGAAAACCCCCAGAAATCCCAGGGTTCGCAAATGCGAGACCCGCAACCTGTTATATCATATTTTTGACAAGTTTTTCACTTCTTTTTCAATTCCCAAACCCTAATCGTCCATAGGAGATTTTCCAAAGACCCAAACTTCTCCAAATCATTGGTAAGTGATCTCTAACTAATTCCTTTCATTCCTTAACAACTTTTAACAAGATTACAACCAAAATTCTAGACTTTTCATGGTAAAAATTAAGTTTTAGGGTAGAACTTAGGAATTTCAAAATTTGGAGAATTGGACCTCGAATTGAAGTCGGATTCTAATACCAATTGCATATCCGAGCTCGGGGGAGATTGGGTAAACGGGTTTTGGTCCGAACCTCGAGTTTGGACAAAGCGGGCCCGGGGTCGATTTTTGTATTTTGATAAGAAAACATAGGAAAATCATAGATTTCCATTAAAGTTAATTCATTTAAGCCATAATTGATGATATTGAACCAATTGTGATTAGATTCGAGCGGATTAGATGCAAATTCTAAAGAAAAGGTCGTTCTAGAGCAGTGATTGCCTGCGGAATGGAGGTAAGTGTTGTGTCTAATCTTAGCTTGAGGGAATAGGTATTATATGATTACTCGTTATCTGTTTGTTTGCAAAATTCAATGTATAGGTGAGGTGATGAGTACCTATACGTTGTGGTCATGTCATACCATGCGAGTAAGTGCTATTTCTTGTTATTTTGGTTATCTTAAAACCTATCATCTATGATTATTGTTGTTAGTGAAATGTTGAGAGATTAGTATCCGGTTCCACCGATATGATTATTATTCTGAAACCCGAGTTGAGATTGAAATGATAAATGATGATAGTAACCATGATGAAATATTGATTGCTTGTGAAATTCCTTTGAGAACATTGAGTTAAGATTGAAATATTAGGTGGTGATAGAAATTATGAAGAAATACTTTTCTTGTGAAATCCCTTTTTTTTTGTTATTGATGATTTGATTAGGTTGTGAGGAAGAGTGTAGAGCACGAAGGGTGATGTCGTGCATGACTTAATTATATTGAGAGGAAGAGTGTAAAGCACGAAGGGTGATGCCGTGCATGACTTAATTATATTGGAAGGAAGAGTGTAAAGCACGAAGGGTGATGCCGTGCATGATTTATTTATAATGTGAGGAAGAGTAAAGCACGGAGGGTGATGCCATGCATTCTTAATTATAATCTGGCGGGGATGAGAGTAAAAGCACGAAGGGTGATGCCGTGTATTCTATTTATTATTTGGTGAGGCTCAGAGTAAAAGTATGAAAGGTGATGCCGTGCAAGTTCCATTTCTATTACTAATTGTTAATATTATTATTGATCATTGTCTGTGCTTGTCTTATTGTTATCCCATTCCTTATGAAAGAAAAAAAAGAAGGAAAAATTCCCCATCGCATGCTTCCTTCCCATTAATTGCTGGTTACATTCTTTAATTGCCATTATTTCCTGTTAGCATGTTTTCGATGTCCAGGTTTTATGTGGTGTCTTGTCCTAGCCTCGTCACTACTTTGCCGAGGTTAGGCTCGACACTTACTCAGTACATGGGGTCGGTTGTACTGATACTACAATCTGCACTCTTTTGTGCAGATCCAGGTACCGGCCAGCTTTAGGAGATCTTAGTAACCGATATCATCATTTGGAGACACGAGGTAGATCTGCTGCCGTCCGCAGATTCCTAGAGTCTTCTCTTAGTTTTATAGAGACTATTTTGTTACACCCAAAACAGATACATTATTTCTTTCAGCCAATTATTTGTAGTATTCTTAGTAGTTTGTGAATTGTGACACCAGACCCTGGTGTAGCTTCATAGTTATATATTTAGTTCGTGGCTCGGTTTATTAATTCATTTATTATTTTTTTCGTGAAGGCATGCATTGACAACTACTGGATTTAGTTTATTTTAAATTGTCTTATTGTGTCTAAGTAAATGTTCGAAAGAAATTGGTTAATTAATTTCTAACATTGACTTGCCTAGAAAGTATTGTGTTAGGCGCCATCACGATCCCGCAGGTTGGGAATTTGGGTCGTGACAAGTTGGTATCAGAGTACTAGGCTGCATAGGTCTCACAATTCACGAACAAGCTTGATAGAGTCTGAAGGATCGGTACAGAGACGTCTGTACTTGTCTCTCAGAGGCTATGAAGTTAGGAACAAACTCAATTTTTATTTCTACTCTGTCGTGCGATTCTTGGTATCTCAAATACTGATTGAACTCTTCTACTCTCTCGTAGATGGCGAGACAACGTGCTTCTTCTTCCGCTAACCAATAATCCGGTCTTCCAGCAGCAGCAGCTCCTATTAGGGGCAGAGGCCTAGGCAAGGGCAGGACTCAGCCCGTTGTTCGTACTGCAGCCCCAGCTGCGGAGCCCCAGATTGAGATTGATGGGGGGGCTCCAGAAGGGTTTATTTCTACCCCGGTACTTCAGGATACTTTGGTCAGATTAGTGGGAATTATGGAGAGTGTAGCCCAGAATGGGGCACTCCCTGTTGCAGCAGCCGCATCTCAGGCTAGAGCAGGGGTCCAGACTCCTGTTACCCACACCCCTTAGATTCAGACCCCAGCAGCCAACCCAGTTAGGGTAGTTCACACAGTTGCTGCAGCCCCGATTGCTGAGGGGGAAGCTATGACTTCTGATGCTTTGTGGAGATTGGACAGGTTCATCAAGATTTCCCTGTTCACTTCAGTGGTGCTACTTCAAAGGATCCTCAGGAATATCCGGATAGCTATCATGAGGTACTTCAGAATATGGGTATTTTGGAGACCAATGGGGTCGATTTTGCTGCCTTTCAGTTGACTTGTTCCGCCAAGAAATGGTGGAGGGATTATTTGTTGACTAGACCAGTTGGGGCACCTGCTTTGACTTGGGATCAGTTTTCTCACCTCTTTTTGGAGAAATTTTTGCCTATCACTACCAGAGAAGAGAAGCATCGTCAGTTTGAGCGTCTTCAGCAGGGCGGAATGACAGTTACCCAGTATGATAATCGCTTTGTGGATTTGGCTCGACATGCTATTCTTTCGTTGCCTACTAAGGGAGAGAGGGTTAGGAGATTTATTTAGGGCCTTGCCCAACCCATCAGGTTGTAGATGGCTAAGGAGATAGGTACTGAGATTTCTTTTCATGATGCGGCCAATGTGGCCAGGAGAGTTGAGACGGTTCTCGGGATGGGAGATCAGGGATCAGACAAGAGACCTCGCCATTCCGGTGGTTTCAGTGCTGCCTCATCTAGAGGTGGGGTTAGTTTCAGCAGAGGCTATTCATCCAGGCCATTCCATTCAGCACTTCAGGCTTCACATGGTACCTTAAGTGGTCGTTGTTCTTATATGCCTCCTTCTACTCACCCAGTATACAGTGCACCATCAGCTCCTATCAGTGCACCTCCTCTCCAGAGTGTTCAGGGTGGTTATACTGGTCGACATGGTTAGTTCGCCGGCTAGAAGTATCAGCAGCTGAGGTCTTGTTACACTTGTGGTGACCTGAGGCACATTGACAGATATTTTCCTCCCGCTTCGGATAATTCTCAGTATCATAATTCTGGTGCTATAGTTCTAGCACCGCCTGCCCAACCAGCCAGGGGTAGGGGTCAGGTAGCCAGAGGTAGAGGACAGATTGTTAGAGGTGGAGGTCAGGCCGCTAGGGGTGGAGGCCAGCCCGCTAGAGGTGGAGGTCCGCCTATCAGAGGTCCTCCCAGAGACATGGTTCAAGGTGGTGGAGCCCAGCCCCGATTATATGCATTTCCATCCAGACCCGAGGCGGAGTCCTCCGATGCAGTTATCACAGGTACCATTTCAGTTTATAATAGAGATGTTTCAGTTTTGTTTGATCCAGGGTCTACTTATTCTTATGTGTCATCCTATTTTGCTTTGTATTTGGTTGTGCCCCGCGAGTGTTTGAGTGTCCATGTTTATGTGTCTATGCCGGTGGGGGATGCTATTGTTGTAGATCGTGTATATGGTTCGTGCGTAGTCATCATTGATGGTCTTAAAACTAGTGTAGATCTTTTGCTTCTTGACATGGTTGATTTTGATATCATATTGGGAATGGATTGGTTTTCACCTTACTATGCCATCTTGGAATGTCACACCAAGACAGTTACTTTAGATTTGCCAGGATTTCCTCTGTTAGAATGGAAAGGGACTCCTGGTCACTCTCCCAGCAGAGTGATTTCTTATACCAAAGCTCGTCGCATGGTTGAGAAGGGGTGTTTGGCTTATTTGGCTCATATTCGTTATTCTAATGTCGAGGTTTCTTCGATAGATTCGGTGTCTATTGTTTGTGAGTTTACCGAGGTGTTTCCAGCAGACCTGTCGGGGATGCCACCTGGCAGGGATATTTATTTTTGCATTGATGTGGCTCCGGGCACTCAACCCATTTCTATTCCTCCATACCGGATGGCCCTACCAGAGTTGAAAGAATTGAAAGAGCAGTTTCAAGACCTGCTTTATAAGGGTTTCATTAGACCTAGTGTCTCGCCCTGGGGTGCACTGGTTTTGTTGGTAAAGAAGAAGGATGGATCGATGAGAAAGTGTATAGATTACCGGCAGTTGAATAAAGTTACTATCAAGAATAAGTATCCATTGCCGAGAATTTATGATCTATTTGATCAGCTTCAGGGTGCCAGTGTGTTTTCAAAAATTGATCTGAGATTGGGCTACCCTCAGTTGAAGATTAGGGCGTCCGATGTTCCTAAAATAGCCTTTCGGACAAGGTATGGGCACTATGAATTTTTGGTGATGTATTTTGGCTTGACTAATGCCCCAGTAGACTTTATGGATTTGATGGATAGAGTTTTCAAGCCTTATCTGGATTCCTTCGTAATTGTGTTCATTGATGATATTCTTATATACTCCCGCATTCGGGAGGAGCATGAACAGCACCTCCGTATAGCACTGCGGACTTTGAGGAACAATCAGTTGTATGCAAAATTTTCTAAGTGTGAGTTCTGGTTAGACTCGGTAGCTTTCTTGGGTCACGGCGTATCAGCAAAGGGTATTAAGTAGATTCTAAGAAGATAGAGGCAGTCAGGAACTGGCCTAGACCCACTTCAGCCACGAAAATCAGGAGCTTCTTGGGTTTGGCGGGGTACTACCGTCGTTTTGTGGAGGGGTTCTCATCTATAGAATCCCTAATGACGAGACTGAATCATAAAGGTCCTCCATTTAAATTGTCGGACGAGTGTGAGGCGAGCTCTCAAGACCGCCATGACTTCAGCACCGGTGTTGGTGTTACCATCAGGTTCAGGATCTTTCACGGTTATTGTGATGCTTCCCGTGTTGGGTTGGGAGCGGTATTGATGCAAGAGGGTAGGGTGATAGCATACACGTCTCGAAAGTTAAAGACTCATGAGAAGAATTATTTTGTACATGACTTAGAGTTGGCAGCCTTTGTTCATGCATTGAAAATATAGAGGCACTATCTTTATGGCGTTACATGTGAGGTTTACACGGATCATCGTAGCTTCCAGTACTTGTTCAAGCAAAAGGATCTTAATTTGAGACAGATGAGATGGTTAGAGTTATTGAAAGATTATGACGTCACTATGTTGTATCATCCGGGGAAGGCCAATATGGTGGCCGCTGCATTGAGTAGGAAAGCAGTAAGTATGGGCAGCCTTGCATGTATTCCAGTTGGTGAGAGACCATTAGCTTCAGATATTCAGACATTGGCTAATCAGTTCGTGAGGTTGGATATTTCGCCCAGCCATGTCCTAGCTTGTACAGTTGCTCAGCCTTCTTTATTCGAGCGTATCAGAGATTGGCAGGATGATGACCCGCACTTGATGGTCCTTAGGGACACAGTTCGGCATGGTGGTGCCAAGAAGGTTACAGTTGGAGATGATGGTGTTTTGAGGAGCAGGGTCTTATATGTGTTCCTGACGTTGATGGCCTTCGTGAGTTAATTCTTGAAGAAGATCTCAGTTCTAAGTATTCTATTTACCTGATTGCTGCTAAGATGTACCAAGACTTGTAACAGCACTACTGGTGGTGAAAGATGAAAAAGGATATTGTTGCTTATGTGGCTCGTTGTTTGAATTGCCAACAAGTGAAATATGAGCATCAGAGACCCGTTGGTTTACTCCAGCAGATAGATATTCCTGAGTGGAAGTGGGAGTGTATCACTATGGACTTCGTTGTTGGACCCCCACGAACTCAGAGGAAGTTCGACACCATTTGGGTTATTGTGGATTGGTTGACTAAATCAACACATTTCATTCTAGTGGCACTTCAGAGCGGTTGGCAGAGATATATATTTGGGCGATTGTTCGCCTTCACGGTGTGCCGGTATCTATCATTTTTTATCGAAGTACGCCGTTTACCTCGCTCTTTTGTAGGGCAGTTCAGCGAGAGTTGGGTACCCGAGTTGAGTTGAGCACCGCATTTCATCCTCAGATGGACGGGCAGTCCAAGCATACTATTCAGATTTTAGAGTATATGCTCTGTGCTTGTGTTATTGACTTTGGAGGTTCTTGGGATTAGTTCTTGCCATTAGCGGAGTTTGCCTATAATAATAGTTATCAGTCGAGCATTCAGATGGCTCCTTATGAGGCATTATATGGTAGACGATTTAGATCACCAGTTGGATGGTTTGAGACGGGAGAGGCTCGGTTATTGGGTACAAACTTAGTTCAAGAGGCCTTAGATAAGCTTAAGATTATACAGGATTGAATTCGTGCAGCTTAGTCTAGGCAAAAGAGTTACGCCTACCGTAAGGTTCGGGATGTGGCATTCATGGTTGGAGAGAGAGTATTACTTCGGGTATTGCCCATGAAGGGTGTTATGGGATTTGGGAAGAAGCGTAAGTTAAGCCCTAGGTATATCGGGCCATGTGAGATTCTTGATAAGTGGGAGAGGTAGCTTATAGACTTACTTTGCCTCCAAGGTTATCCTTCGTTCATCTAGTATTTCATGTATCTATGCTACGGAAATATCATGGTGACCCGTCCCACGTGTTAGACTTCAGCTCTGTCCAATTGGACAAAGAATTGACTTATGAGGAGGAGCCGGTAGCTATTCTAAATCGGCAGGTTCGTCAGTTGAGATCAACGAGTTACCCTTCAGTTCGAGTGCAGTGGAGGGGTCAGCCTGTTGAGGAAGCTACTTGGGAGTCCGAGTCGGACATGCAGAGTAGATATCCACACTTGTTTGCCAATTCAGGTAATTTTCTATGTCCGTTCGAGGAAGAACGTGTGTTTTAGGGGTGGAGATTGTGATGACCCAAGGGTTCATTTTATTAAATCAGACCTAATTCTAGGCTTACTAGCCATAAAAAAGGCTAATTTTAATTACCTCAATTTGCGTGCGCAGTCCGGGCGTGAAACCGGAAACGTTTTATGTGAAAATATGAAATATAGTAATTTATAGTGTTAAAATTTGGTTTTAGCTGACTTAGGTCAACATTTTTGGTAAACAGATCCGGATCTGTGTTCCGACGATCCCGGGAGGTCCGCAGTAAAATATGGACTTGGGCGTATGCCCGGAATTGAATTCCGAGGTCCCTAGCCTTGGAAAATAATTTTTGAAGAAAATTATTCTGCTAGTTAATTCAAGAAATAAAGAAATGAAATAATATGTGAAATTGATGATATCGGGCCCGTATTTTGGTTCCGGAGCCCGGAACAAGTTCAGTATGTTATTTAAGTCCTATCTGTGAAATTTCATGAGAATCGGAGTTGATTTGATGAAATTCGGACATCCGGTTGAAAAGTTAGAAATTTGAGCGTTCTTGAGGAAATCTTGAGTTTTGAGGTTAAATCTGTAGATTTTTCATGTAATTTTGATGATTTTATCGCACGAGCAAGTCTATATGATGTTTTTAGACTTGCGTGCATGTTTGATTTGGAGCCCCGAGGGCTCGGGTGAGTTTCGGGTAGGCTACGAAGTGTCTAGACTTAGAAAAATACCCCAACAGTTGAACATCTGGTGTTGCAGGCCTCAGATCTCGAAAATGCGAGATCGGGCTTCGCAATTGGGAAGTCAATGGCCAGCCTCTGATCTCGCATTTGCGAGGTCTTGGGTCTTAAATGTGAAATGCCAATTTTTCGCAAATGCAACATTTTTTGTCACATTTGCGAAAACCCCCAGAAATCCCAGGGTTCGCAAATGCGAACTCCAGTTCGCAAATGCGAGACCCGCAACCTGTTATATCATATTTTTGACGAGTTTTTTACTTTTTTTCATTTCTCTCAAACCCTAAACCTCCATAGGCGATTTTCCAAAGACCCAAACTTCTCCAAATCATTGGTAAGTGATCTCTAACTAATTCCTTTCATTCCTTAAGAACTTTTAACAAGATTATAATAAAAATTCTAGACTTTTCATGGTAAAAATTGAGTTTTTGGGTAGAACTTAGGAATTTCAAAATTTGGAGAATTGGACCTCGAATTGAGGTCGGATTCCAATACCAATTGCATATCCGGGCTCGGGGGAGATTGGGTAAACGGGTTTTGGTCCGAATCACGAGTTTGGACCAAGTGGGCCCGGGGTTAATTTTTGTATTTTGATAAGAAAACATAGGAAAACCATAGAGTTCCATTAAAGTTGATTCCTTTAAGCCATAATTGATGATATTGAACAAATTGTGATTAGATTCGAACGGGTTAGAGGCAAATTCTAAAGGAAAGGTCGTGCTAGAGCAGTGATTGCTTGCGGAATTGAGGTAAGTGTTGTGTCTAACCTTAGCTTGAGGAAATAGGTATTTTATGACTACTTGTTACCTGTTTGTTTGCAAAATCCAATGTATAGGTGAGGTGATGAGTACCTATACATTGTGGCCAGGTCATACCATTTGAGTAAATGCTATTTCTTGTTATTCTGGTTGTCTTAAAGCCTATCATCTGTGATTATTGTTGTTAGTGAAATGTTGAGAGATTAGTATCTGGTTCCACCGAGATGATTATTATTCTAAATCCCTAGTTGATATTGAAATGATAAATGATAATAGTAACCATGATGAAATATTGATTGCTTGTGAAATTTCTTTGAGAACATTGAGTTGAGATTGAAATATTAGATGGTGATAGAAATTTTGAAGAAATACCGTTTCTTGTGAAATCCCCTTTTTATGTTATTGATGATTTGATTTGATTGTGAGGAAGAGTGTAAAGCACGAAGGGTGATGTCGTGCATGACCTAATTATATTGGGAGGAAGAGTGTAAAGCACGAAGGGTGATGTCGTGCATGATTTAATGTGAGGAAGAGAGTAAAGAACGAAGGGTGATGACGTGCATTCTTAATTATAATCTGGTGAGGATGAGAGTAAAAGCACGAAGGGTGATGTCGTGTATTCTATTTATTATCTGGTGAGGCTGAGAGTAAAAACACGAAGGGTGATGCCGTGCAAGTTCCATTTCTATTATTAATTGCTAACATT
Organism: Nicotiana paniculata; assembly: GCA_005239505.1. Classification (NCBI taxonomy): domain Eukaryota; kingdom Viridiplantae; phylum Streptophyta; class Magnoliopsida; order Solanales; family Solanaceae; genus Nicotiana; species Nicotiana paniculata. The sequence continues at coordinate 125,998 of ML317094.1, read as the reverse complement.
ATTGTTGATCAATGTCTGTGCTTGTCTTCTTGTTATACCCATTCCTTATGAAAGAAAAAAAAAAGAAGGAAAAATTCCCCATCGCATGCTCCCTTCCCATTAATTGCTGGTTACATTATTTAATTGCCATTATTTCCTGTTAGCATGTTTTCGATGTCCAGGTTTTATGTGGTGTCTTGTCCTAGACTCGTCACTACTTCACCGAGGTTAGGATCGGCACTTACTCAGTACATGGGGTCGGTTGTACTAATACCACACTCTGCACTCTTTTGTGCATATCCAGGTACCGACTATCGTTAGAAGATCTTAGTAGCCGATATCATCATTCAGAGATACGAGGTAGATTTGCTGGCGTCCGCAGATTCCTAGAGTCTTCTCTTAGTTTTATAGAGACTGTTTTATATATTTAGTTCGTGGCTCGGTTTATTCATTCATTTATTATTTTATTCGTGAAGGCATGCTTTGGAAATTATTGGATTTAATTTATTTTAAATTGTCTTATTGCGTCTAACTAAATGTTCGAAAGAAAATGGTTAATTAATTTCTAACATTGGCTTGCCTAGAAAGTATTGTGTTAGGCGCCATCACGATCCCGCAGGTTGGGAATTTGGGCCGTGACAAGGGGAAGGGAATGCTTAGCCTTGTGCAATTGAGGAGGAAGGGCTTAGCCTCATGCAAGATTGAGAGAATGCTTAGTCTCATGCAAGGGAAAGGCAGCGCTTAGCCTTATGCAATTAAGGAGGCAGGGCTTAGACTCATGCAAAAATAGAGACAATGCTTAGTCTCAGGCAAGGGAAAGGCAGTGCTTAGCCTTATGCAATTGAGCAGGCAGGGCTTAGCCTCATGCAAGATTGAGAGAATGCTTAGTCTCATGCAAGGGAAAGGCAGCGCTTAGCCTTATGCAATTAAGGAGGCAGGGCTTAGACTCATGCAAAAATAGAGACAATGCTTAGTCTCATGCAAGGGAAAGGCAGTGCTTAGCCTTATGCAATTAAGGAGGCAGTGCTTAGCCTGCAGGGGAAGGTAGTGCTTAACCTTATGCAATTGAAGAGGCATGGCTTATCCTCATGCAAGATGGAGGCATTGCTTAGTCTCATGCAAGGAAAGGCAACGCTTAACCTTATTCAATTAAGGAGGCATGGCTTAGCCTCATGCAAAATGGAGACAATGCTTAGTCTCATGCAGGGGAAGGTAGTGCTTAGCCTTATGCAATTGAGCAGGCAGGGCTTAGCCTCATGCAAGATGGAAACATTGCTTACTCTCGTGCAATGAACAGATAATAAGTAGTAACCGAGTATTTCTTAGCTGGAAATATGTTTGCACTTGGCAGCTTTGTTGTTATGAAGATAGTGATTCTGAGGTGTGCACGTATTTGCAAATATTCCTTGTTCCTGCATCCAAAGGAAAATCGTGAGTTTTACGGGAAAGGTTGGTTCGTACCTTCTCCTGCTTTCTTTGACTTGCTCCGTATCGAAATCCCGCTTGAGTCACCATGGGTAGCATCTGGTTGTTTCGTGAGACAAAGTTTTCGAAAAATACGTGTTCATATGATGAATGTAGTTATTTAGAAAATATGTAATATCAAGTAAATTAGATGAACCAGTGACTATGACACTTTAGAGACATTGTGGATTCCTTGTATTAGAATTTTGAGGGTGCTACTCAAAATTCTGCCCCAATTTACTTAGGCGATTCTCTGACCGTTCTGCATATGATGACGTTGGATGGACTTGCTCCGGAATTTTGAGGGTCCTCCTTAAAATTCTTCCCCAGTTTCTGATTGTGGGGAAAATGAAAATTTTATTAAATTGTGACCGAACCCACAGGGCTGCCTACGTATCCCCTCTTCAACGGTAATCAGGTCAAGCATAGTTCAATTACATCAGATGAAGAAATACAATCATTCTAAACAAAATATCTTTTGACTGCGTCTGAGTTGAAATGCTTTGGCCAAATCTCTCCGTCCATTTCTGCAAGTATGAGCGCTTTTCCTGTTAGTACTCTGTGAACCATGTAGGGCCCTTTCCAATTGGGTGAAAATTTCCCTTTGGCTTCATCTTGATGCGTAAAGATCCGCTTCAGCACCAGCTTCCCCGATGTGAAATGTCTAGGTTTGACCTTTCTGTTGAAAGCTCTGGACATTCTGTTCTGATAAAGTTAACCATGACACATTGCGTTCATTATTTTCCCATCAATGAGGGCTAATTGCTCGTAGCGACTTCTTATACATTCTGCATCACTGAGTTCAGCTTCTTGTATAATTCTTAAGGAAGGAATTTCAACTTTGGCGGGAATGACAGCTTCAGTACCGTAGACCAGCAAATAAGGAGTTTCCCAGGTCGGTATGCGGACTCTGGTAAGGAATCCCAATAAGGCAAATGGTAATTTCTCATGCCACTGCTTGTGATTTTCTACCATATTTCTCAATATCTTCTTGATATTCTTGTTGGCGGCTTCCACGACTCCATTCATTTGAGGCCGGTATGCTGTGGAATTCTTATGCTTGATTTGAGGGTTTCACACATAGCTTTCATTAAGTCACTGTTGAGGTTGGTGGCGTTGTCGGTGATGATGGATTCCGGCACCCCGAATCGGCAAACAATAAGATCTCTGACAAAATCTGCAACAACTTTCTTGGTTACAGCTTTGTAGGATGCAACTTCAACCCATTTTGTGAAGTAGTCTATGGCCACTATAATGAACCTGTGCCCCTTTAAAGCGGAGGGCTCGATTGGTCCGATGACATCCATTCCCCAAGCGGAAAAAGGCCAAGGTGCACTCATTGCATTGAGTTCATTTGGCGGCACCCGTATCATATTTGTGTGTATTTGACACTGATGACATTTCTGGACATACCTGATGCAGTCTGTTTCCATAGTCATCCAAAAATAACCTGCCCTCAGTATCTTCTTGGCTAAAACGAAACCATTCATGTGTGCTCCGCAGGTTCAAGCGTGTATCTCTTCGAGCAGTTTGGAAGCTTCCTTGGCATCAACACACCGTAATAATCCTAGGTTTGGAGTCCTTTTGTACATAATTCCTCCACTTTGGAAGAAATGATTGGACAATCTTCGGAGCGTGCATTTTTTTAGTATGATTTACATGCTCCGGGTATTATCCTTTTGCCAAGTACTCCTTGATATCATGGAACCACAGATTCCCTTCTATTTTTCCTTCAACATGAGCGCAGTAAGCTGGCTGATTATGAATCCTTAACGGAATGGGGTCGATGAAATTCTTGTCCAGATGGAGGACAAAGTGACCAGTGCATCTGCGAACTCATTCTGGATTCTCGGGACATGTCTGAATTCTATCCTCGTGAACCTCTTCATCATCTCTTGCACATGATATAGATATGGTAATATCTTGGTATTCTTTGTATCCCACTCTCCCTGCACTTGATGTACTAGAAGATCTGAATCACCTAATAATTCTTGGATATTCATGTCAACGGCCAAATTGAGCCCCAATATGCAAGCCTCATATTCTCCCATATTATTGGTGCATGGAAATCTAAGTTTCGCAGATATCTGATAATGTTGACTGTCTCTGATACCAAAACGGCTCCAATACCCTTTGAAATTTGCGGCTCCATCGAAAAACATTCTTCAACCGTCGTAGGCTTCAGCGATATCTTCTCCTACGAATGATACTTCTTCATCAGGAAAATACTTTTTTAGTGGTTCGTATTCTCCTCCTACAGAATTTTCTGCAAGATGATCTGCTAATACATGTCCCTTAACCACCTTCTGCGTCACATAGATGATGTCGAATTCACTCAACAATATTTTCCATTTTGATAGCTTCCTTGTAGGCATGGGTTTTTGGAAAATGTACTTCAGAGGATCTATCCTTGATATGAGATATGTGGTATAGGCACAGAAGTAGTGCCTCAATTTTTGGGCTATCCAGGTCACAGCACAGCATGTGCGTTTCAGGAAAGAATACCGTGCTCCGTAAGGTGTGAACTTCTTACTAAGATAATATATGGAATGTTCTTTCCTTCATTTCTCGTCGTGTTGTCCCAAGAGACAATTGAAATCCCTATCTAGTACGGAGAAATAGAGTAGCAGTGGTCTACCAGGTTCCGGCGGGACCAGAACTGGCGGTGTGGACAAGTATTCTTTGATTTTGTCAAAAGCTTTCTGGAAGTCTTCAGTCCAACTGGTTGCGGCATATTTCTTTAATATTTTGAAAATCGGCTAACATATCACGGTCGATTGTGCTATAAATCGGCTGATATAATTAAGACACCCTAAGAAACTCATCACGTCTTTCTTGTTCTTTGGAGGTGGAAAATCCTGGATGGCCTTGACCTTTGATGGGTTTAGCTCAATTCCTCGGCGGCTGACGATGAATCCTAACAACTTTCCTACGGGGACCCCCGAAGGCACATTTTGCAGTATTCAATTTCAAATTGTACCTCTGAAGCCGATTAAAGAATTTCCTCAATTCTGCTATGTGATCCTTATTCTTCTTGAATTTGATGATGACATCATCCATATATACCTCTATCTCGTTGTGTATCATGTCATGGAAAATAGTGGTCATGGCCCTCATATAAGTGGTCCCAGCATTCGTCAGACCAAACGACATCATTTTATAGCAGTACACGCCCCACGATGTAATAAAAGTTGTTTTCTCGGCATCTTCTTCATCCATCCAGATCTGATGATATCCCGCGAAACAATCCACAAAGGATTGTATTTCATTATTGGCGCAGTTGTTGATCAGTTTGTGGGTAGTGTAAAATCATCTTTGGGACTTGCTCTGTTTAGGTCCCGATAGCCGACATATATTCTGACTTTCCCATCCTTCTTCAGAACTGGCACGATGTTAGCCAACCAAGTTGGATATTCAACCACTCTGAGAACCTTAGCTTTGATCTGCTTGGTGACTTGTTCTTTGATTTTCAGACTCATATCTGGCTTGAACTTTCTGAGCTTCTGCTTTACAGGCGGACACATTGGGTTGGTATGTAGTTTATGAGCCATTATTGATGTGCTCAAACCAGTCATATCATCATAAGACCATGCGAAAATATCTTCATGTTCTTTCAGGAAACGGGTGTATTCTTATTTCTCTGATGGTGACTGGTGAATGCTTATGCGAGTTTCTTTGACTGTTTTAGAATCTCCCAAGTTGACTATCTCAGTTTCGTCCAGGTTGGACTTAGGCTTGTTCTCAAAATCTTGAACTTCTCTAACAATTTCCTCAGGTATTATATCCTCTTCTTTTATTTCTTCTGAGTCACTATCCTTATGTTGCGTTGTCTCATTACATGTCACAGTTTTGGTTCATCAAGATAAGAAATAGTAATGCTATAGAAAGAAAAATGTAGAGGATAGTGATAAATAATAAAATGGCAAACCATTATCGAGGTGTTAATCAAAAAGCGATTTTAATGATTCAAACAAATGTTTCAAAACAAAATACTGAAAATGTTTTAAAAAGATACTCATAAGAATTGTTTTCAAAATAAATGATACTAGCAGCCAGGCTACCTCGGAACTCGGCGGGCCCTTGATGGTGTGGCAGTCTAGTTCTTGAGAACAGCTCCCTCCTCCACTGACTGGATGACGAGGCCTTCCTCCTCCTCCTCCTCAACTATTACACTGCAGTCCATGTCTTCATCTTCCAAGAATAGATTCCTTAAACCAGCTAGAGCTTCATCTTCTTCAGATCCCCACATCATATCGACCTGACAGAAGGATTGGCTCAGATGTTGTATCGTCTGCTCGAGAGGGTAATAAGGACCACGCCATGGTGGCGACCAGTTCCGATACTCGCTCCAGGTATACTGATATCCGAGTCCAAAGGTTGTGACGTGACGTTTTAACTGTATTGGTTTGGAAATATCATGGAGATTCTTTTCGAGCCCTTTACAAGGTTCATAGCCTGCCCATGCCAATATTCTCCTATTTTTCTACTCCACCATTTATCCTTCTTGATCGCGTTAACACGCTCAATACGATGGTAAGTCTCTCCACCCAAATTCCTTCTATTTTCCGCAACCGGAACAGTCTGGTTGGTGTAGATGGGGTTACTCCCGTCTCCATGAATGATCACCTCCTGATGGTTCCATTCGAACTTCACAGCCTGATGCAGAGTGGAAGCTACATCCCCTGCGGCGTGTATCCAAGGTCATCCCAACAGCAGATTGTATGAGGCGGATATGTTAAACACTTGGAATTCAACATCAAACCAGGTCGTACCCATTTGTAAACAGAGGTTTGTTTCTCCGATTGTGGCCCTTTGAGACCCATCGAAGGCTTTTACGTTCATAGTTCCTGCTCGTGTCTCATTCAAACATTTACCTAACCTCTTAAAAGTAGTCAATGGATAGATGTTGAGACTTTAATCCCCATCTATCAAGACCCTAGCAATAAATTTTTCTTTGCACTGTATTGTGATATGCAGTGCCTTTTTATGGCTCAACTCTTCTGGCGGCAATTCATATTCATGGAAAGTGATCATATGTCTTTCCAAGACTTGTCCTACCATGTTGTCCATATCTCCACTGATAATGTTGTTGGGTACATAAGCGTCGTTCAATACCTTTATCAGTGCATTCCTATGTGCTTCAGAATTCTGTATTAGTGGTAGAATGGATATATGAGCAGGTTTTCGTTCAAAGGATCAACCACAGAATACTCCCTTGCTTGCACCTTTCTCCAGAGATCATCTAGGCCGGTTTCAATGATAGGCTGCTTGGAAGAGGCTTTTTTACTTGTTCCCCCCAAATGCTCAGGCGTGTAAACCCTACCAGTTCTGGTCATACCCTGGGCTGCACCAATTTCTTCCATTTTACCCTTTCCTTTCCTTCTTACTTCTGCAGTATAGTCCCAGGGTACAAGATTGGAATTAAAGGATGGTGTGGGTGCTATCATTACGATGAATGGTGCGGTCACCTCTACTTCGAACGGAGTTGGAGTGGCCGAGGGCGTTGTTACTTTGACTTTGAACGGAGTCAGTGCATCTACCTCAACTTTGATCGGTGATTGAATCTATACCACAATAGGAGTAATAGTGACTGTAGGTTTTTTGGGATCATCCGCTTCTCGAATGAGCCCAATTGACCCTTATGGATCCCATTCTTCATCAGTTTCTATTACATTTAGCCCCTCGCCCCTATGATCCGAGAGGGGATTGTTACAGACATTAGGTGCAGCCTCCTTTACCTGTATAATCTTGGTGTCAATCAATGTCTGGATCTTGTCTTTCAGGATGCGACATTCATCAGTAATGTGACCCTTCATGCCCGAATGGTAGGCACATGTATTATTTGGATTGACCCATTGAGAGGAATTTTCCATGGCGATAGCGGGAATGGGAGTGACATAACCGGCAGCTTCCAATCTCTCACACAACTAGTCAATGGGTTCGGCAATAGGAGTGTATTGTTTGGGCGGTCTACAGTCAAAATTTGGCATGGGTTTTTGGTAATTTTGGCGGGCTGGTGGTGAGTGGTAATATATTGGCTGGGTATTGTAAGTATGGTAAGCGATGGTGGGTTGTTGATATCTGGGAGGTGAAGGCTGATATGTGGGTGGAGGTGTTTGGTATGTGAGAGGAGATTTCAGACCTTGGGCTACCATCACAGCCCATACTTCCTTCTTTTTGGATATGCCCCTTGACTGCAAGGCTTTGTTCGTAGCTTGTAACACCTCAAAATTGTCACCATACCACTTTTGATTCCCTCTTATATTATTTCTCCCAATTTGATAATGTCGGATAATTTATGATTTTCAATAACCATCAACCTCTCATAATATTGCGGATCCTGGGCTCGGGCAAAGAATTTGTTCATTTGTTCTTCTTCCAATGCCGGCCTTACCTTTGTAGCTTCCGATCTCCACCGAGTAGCATACTCGCGGAAATTTTTTGTTGGCTTCTTCTTAAGATTCTGGATATAGAAGACATCTCGTGAATTCTCTGTATTGAATCTGAACCGATCCATGAAATCTGACACAATGCTTACCCAATTAATTCACTTCTTTGGATTTTGACTGATGTACCAGGATAGGGCGTCTCCAGTGAGGCTCCTCATGAACAGCTTCATGCAGATTCTTTCGTCTTTACCAACCCCTACGAGCTTGTCGCAGTATGTTTTCAGATGCACCTTTGGATCACCTATTCCGTCGAACATTTCGAACTTAGAAGGTTTGTAACCCTCTGGCAGTTCTACGTCCGGTTGAATACATAAATCCTCATAGGTTAAACCTTCGATGCCTTTACCACCTTCAACACCTTGTACTCTACTTGTAAGCTTCTTAAGTTCCTCCGCCATGTTCTTGATGAGCAGGTATTTCTCGGCAGATTCTGGTGTGTACGGGGTTTGTTGTGAAATGGGGGTAAAGTTTCTACGTATATGGGGTTACTTTGGTGGATTCCAGGGATTTGGGTGTAGTGGTGATCATTGGTTGAGTTCTGTGGATCAGGAGTAGGCTGTGGTGCATTTTGAGGAGTGTGGTAGGTGGTAGTTTGTGGGTACTAGGTCGGATGATGATGATGCTGTGGAGGAGTTGGTACTGGTAGAGAATTAGGATTTTGGGGAGGTGTGGCGTATTGATGAGGTGTGGGAGGATTTTGTGGGTGTTGGTTTTGTGTGTTTTGAGGAGGTGTTGGGTTTTGGGCATTTTGTTGGTTGATGTCGGGGACATTCAAGGTGAGGGAAAGGTTTGCCAAGTTACGGACCTGTTCAAGTCACCCTTGTAACTCCAGTATCTTCAACCGCAAAACCAATTCATTCTGCATCGGAGTACTTCGACCATCCGAAGTTCCGACATTCTCTGCATGTGTAGCATTCTCTTTCCTGATATCGCTCATATCGTCCATCTTAGATTTTCCTTTGTTCTTAGGATCACTTGGAGAAGGAGGAGGTGAAGGACTTCTAGATCTGGTATAATATGCCAATGATTCTAGTATGCACGAACCAATCTTAGGGGATGAGAATAAATAAATAAAAAAGAAAAGCAAAGTAGGGAATACTATAAGGATATTTGCAGTATTTAAACACGTATTGTGGAATTATAAGTTCGCGTCCTAATTTGGGGGACCTCATTATGCCCGAGGTAGGCCTAGCGACATATAGATTTGGAGAAAACTCAATGCCGATAACTGCATCGTTTCATTAATATGATAAATGGACCGAACCCCTACGAAAACGACAATAATTATAAAGAGTCACTAGTGGCATTTTCCTTATTACAATCGAATTCTAAAACGAATCTAAAATAAGTAAATATCAATCCTAATCTACTCGGTCCCAGAGGGACCTTCTCCAGGCTTGGACTTCTTGGACCCATCAATCAGATTCACCAGGTCGCCATGTCCAACAACAGATATGCCCTTGCTAGATGCCCTCCTTCATTGCCTTATGCATTCTGACAATCCGAGACCATTTTCCTCATCTTTACCTCAAGTTCCATCAAGCCCTGCTCCAAATACTCCAACATTTCTGCTGATTTAGTAGTGATTCCCCTCCATTCATTGATTGTTTCCATGTCTACTTTATGTTGTTCCAAATTCCTGGCCTCAGATTCGAAAACCCTTTTGCGCAACCTCCTGTATTTGACTTGTGCCTCAGAACGGTCGCCTATGAACCTATTTCTCAAATCAACCCCTGGCTTGACCTCTCCTGCTATGTCATCGACCAACCATGATGGGTAGAAGTAAATGTGGCCGTCATAATATCGATCTAGCTCGATAGTATCTTTCTCCACAACAATCTTTTGATGCCACATGTGTTGTGCCTCGAAATTGAATGGAATGGAATTCCCTTGGAAGTCTGCTTTGTAATGAACCATTTTGGAAATTCGTGGTATGACATGTTTCCTCCAAGCTTTCCTCATGACTCTGATAGGAGCATAAGGATAGATACCGCTTAATCCGATCAGCACTAGACGAGGAACATCTCTCGACCTGATGATGAATTCACTACTAGGGAACTACTCGAACATCCAATGTACTTTGTCATCAGTGAAATTGCTAAAGAAATGTACCCAGCTCACAGTGTTTCCTGGTTGTGCGAACCCGTCTTGGATAAAAGTCATTCTCTTTGGATGGTGATAAGCTATATGGTCATTCCATGGTTTCCACGGGAACTCTTGACGATATTATCCTCTTTGAAGGTGTTCCAACAGCCATATTTGCATCAACAGATTGCAACCCTCAAAATGCCTATATCCTTTTTTGCAACGGTCTAAGGCTCGGTACATCTCAGCCATGATCATTGAGACAATAGTGTAAGTTTTCCCTAGATTCCTTCCATTAGGGTCTTAGTGACCATAGCTAGGCGAGTGTGGATCCTTTATCCTTTTATCGGGAATATCAGCATCCCCAGAAAACAGACAATGAATACAAAGACCTGACGAGGAGTCCAACCCAAAGAAGTGATGGAAAACTCATCATGATAAAGGCGATAGGACTTTTTGTGCCCATAACGCTCGTAAAGGAAATCGAATGGTATGCAAGATTTCTTCAGACAGACTAGCCCTTCATTTTTCCTAAAGCCCATCATCTTTAGAAAGCATCCAGAAGTACGATTTTCCGGTACCAACAAACTAGGGCTATCCGATGGGACCCCAGCAAAGACTCATATTTCCTCTAGAAGGGGAGTCATTTCTATATCACCAAAATGGGAGACGACCCTCTTCTCATCCCAGAACATAGTAGCGGCCTCAATCAGTACATTGTTTGGTTGAATATCTAACAAGGAAGGTAAATTCCCGAGAACTCTTGTCACATGGTTTTTTTCACTTGGCGAGAGATTTTCCCACCAATCTAGAAACAAATGTGGGATACTTCGAACCATGATGAACCTGGGGACTTCGTGCCTCATTTTTTGCAAAATAAATAAAGTTAGCCCTTTCCCCCTCCAGATTTGACTATTTACACATTAATGATTGTACCCATTGGGATTATGGAAATCTCGGCAGGCTTTGGAAAAGTCTTGCCTTAGAGAGTTATTACGCGGACAACATTCTAACCCATACTAGGTTTAGACATGATGCATGCACAGTTAATATAAGAGTGGGGGTTTCTAGAAAAGTCTAGACCGGGACCCTTAAGTGGACAATTTGAGAGGGAAAGGTACTGAACCGTCGATTGTACCGCTGATCGACTAGTTTTACCGCAAATACGCCTTTTCAAATTTAAAAGGGTGATTTAGGAAGAGTGCGGACACTCATCAAGCGCCGCTATGGTATTCATTACGCACGAGTGGAATATAATGTGGATCATGCTTTATGCAAAGATAAAACAAGATGTTGTCAAGTATTTTTCATGATGAAGAAAAGAAATGTAGTATTAAATGGAACGTAAAAACATAAAAAGAAAGAAAAAACAAGGAAGAAGTTAGTTCACGCAATGTGAAAAAATTGTAATAAAGCAAACGAAGGGGGTAGGGGTAGAGACAGACATGATGTAGCAAATTTAATAATGATTTGGATCAAGTAAACATGACTAGAAAATAAAGGAAAACGCACACTGTAACCAAATTAAGCAAAGATTTGCATATTAATACAAACTCTAATAAAGGGTAAAATGGGAAAAAGGGTATACAAAAGGGAATAAAAGGGAAACGGGAGCGGGATATTCATGTAACAGCAAAAACAATAAAGACTCCTATTAGAGAAGACTAATTCATATAGACCAAGTTCGCCATGATAAGAGCCTAAAAATATCCCCAGCAGAGTCGCCATGCTGTCGAGCCCTTTTTTCTCGCGAAATTGGGTTTCAACACGTGAAAACTCTTTTAAGGAAGAGGGGGTTAAAAGAGAGAGTCATAACCTAACGGGTTTGAGGTGTGTTAGGTCACCTACTTGCAATAACTCTAGTTTAACCAGTTTGCGTCACCAAAGATTGGGTAAGGGCTCAGATTACCTCGAGGAGAAGGTGTTAGGCACTCCTAGATGTCCACAATTGTGGGTCCCGGCCGAACGCGAATTATATGAATTAGTCCCAATAAAGAGAAAAGATAAAATTGGTAAAATAAATAAAATAATTGATTTTAAAGCAAGGTGGGGGGTCCTAAGTTTTTTAGCCTAAAGAATCACCCCGTACAACATAAATAATATTTCGTAACTCCCTCAAGGTGGGGTGTTACTCGTATTATTCAGCGGGCACAGACTATCATCTCCTGCTACTCGATTACTATCTTTAAGTTTTTACCTAAAGCGCACTAAGTGATTCTAAATCGTACCTTATGCATGCACTACCCGTCCCATACCTATAGTCCAAGAGGCGTTTGGACCTCTATCTTGGGTGGTTCTAGACTTAACTTAGGTTGCTCAAAAATGATAAAACTAGGCGACATACAAAACTAGCTTGACTTTCATGTAAAAGTAAATAAGGGCTCAAGTTAGCCTCCGCACTTAGACAACAAATGCACGCAAACAAATTGGCGTTTGACAGTTGCATATTTTAGACAAGTTAAAGTCATTAAATCCTACAGACATGATCTCTATGTGATTCTGGACTTTAATATGCAGACAGTTTCATACGCGAGGTACCATTTAAAAAAAACAATTTCTAAGTGACTACGTATTACCTACTGATTATAGATTATAAGAGGTTAAACCTATAAGCATGATATCTAGGTGATTTATGCAGTAATTGGCGATAGTAAACATGGGAGAATATTCAGAATTTCTTAGTCGGATCCTATAGGCATGCTTTCTAATAGTGGCAGGCATAATGTTGAGAGTTCAACATTAGTACTAAAAAGGAAGCGAGCGGGATAATCAATGGTTAAGACTGATTTCAGAACCTATAGGAATGATTTCTATAATCGATAATTAAGACTGATTTTAGATCCTATAGGCATGTTTATTAAGTGAACAACAACATATTAACCAATTAACCCTATAAGCATGATTTCTAAATTGCAGACTAGGTAGCACGTGAATTAATAGAATTCTATAGTGCACATTGAGACATTGGTCATTTAATTTCCTATAGGCATGATATCTAACATGTAGAGTCAGAATATGTTAGACGGATTAAACACCTATTGGCAGGTTATCTAACACACATAGTATCAGAACATATTTGAGCAAAGTAAACACCTATAGGAAGGTCATCTAACACACACAATAGCAGTACATATTTGAGCAAAGTAAAACACCTATAGGCAGGATTTCTACCCATTTCAATGCAAGTGTAGAATAAATCCATTTTCCCAATTTTACTAACACCCCAATTATTATTACAACATTATTACAAGCCCAATGAATGAAGTAAACTGCAGAATTACAGAATAGCTATAGTGAGCCTAAGGCAGGCCCAAAAATATACCCGGCCTGGACAAAGGGGAGCTTCGATCACCCCCACTCCTTCACACCCCTTCTCCACTTCCCCCACTCCTCTCAATATTAACTCACACATATATAAATAATACGATCTTCCTAGAAAAAGGGGAGCTTCGATTAGCCGTTTTGCCCATTTTTGTTAGACGAGAAAAAATAGTAGCATTTGATTCTTCTTCTTGAACAACAAAAGACTGGCAGCTTCTGATTTTGAAGGAGAAGCCACACAAAAGAAGATCATCTTCTACATCTAAACAAAAAAAAGAAAACCTTATCCCCGACACAAAGCCAAGCCTCCGTCACCTCAACAAAACACTCGTCGGAACACACCCCTCACCAACACATCCGTAAATCCTATAAGTTGAAAATCTTTTGGCATCCTCCGAGAAAGTTGAAAGTTATGGTTTGAGCATTACAATTTCTTTACATCTGAAAACTACATGACTACTTTGCTCTATTTCGTCGCAGTTCTTTCCTATGCACTACCTACTAAACCATTTCCAAGAAATAATCTTTCAACAGTAGTTCCTCGAACGATGATGCTTGAGGTCCAAGCGAGGTTCTAAATATATTGAAAGTTCCTCGAACGATTTGGGTTTTTGAGTAATTTTCAAAACAAGTATTCACGTGCTTTGTAAACCAGGTGAAGCTATATATATTGAAAGTTGGAGTTTGTTTGAGGTGTGTTCCAAAAAAATTTCTATTTTTGGTTACTTTGTTCTGTTAAATGATAATTTTATTTGCTTTGATTCTATTGTTTTATGGGATTTTTGGTTATATTAGCATATATTTTGTTTAAGTTTGTTGTATGGTGATTGTTGTAAGTTTAAAAATATAAAGTTGGTTGATGGATACAAATGATCGGATAATACCGTGTAAGTTCATTTTCTAGTAATCATTTGAAACTTAAAGACTCTGCATATTATCATAACATTTGCAATTTTTGAGTTGCCACAAATATTTCCATAGTTCATAGCCTCAACAATTATTAGATATTGGTAGTTTTCTTTAGGCATCAATTTAATTTATCACAGTATCGTGATTGTGTACACGTTCGCCTGATATAATTATGATTTTTAAAAATTAATTAAGGCACGCGTTTGCGCGACTTTGGCCAATTTTTTTTCTTAAATACTTAAGCGTAACAAATTGTGTACACGTACGCGTGACATGATTTAAGCGCCGACTTTCAAAATAACCAAGGTACGCGTTCGCGCGGCTTTGGAGTTTTTTCTTAAATAATTAAGCGTGATAAATTATGTACACGTTCGCGTGACACAAATACGATTTAGAAAAAAAATGAATATTCGTAGAAACGCTTTTAGCAGCGGTTTTAAACTACTATTGTGATTGTGTACATGTTCGCGTGACGTGATCTCATTTTTTAAATAAATCTAAAGTACGCGCTCGCGCGACTTTAGTTATTTCTTTAATTGAATCTAGTGTCGAGAATTATATACAAGTTCGCGTGACATAATTTTTGACGCATCCAGTTTCAACGGGTTTACGCATACGTGACTTGTATCCAAATAACCCTTTAAAAACAAGTGAATAATAAAAGCGGTAAAAAATATAAAAAATGCACTCAGGTACTAAAAGCAGTAATTAAACAAATTAGGCCAAGTTTAATCATTAGTGACCGTTCCAGAACCACGGAACTCGGGAATGCCTAACACCTTCTCCCGGGTTAACAGAATTTCTCACCCGGATTTCTGGTTCGCAGACAATTTAAACAGAGTCAAAATTCCTCGATTTGGGATTTTTAATAAATAAATGGTGTCCCGGAACACCGTAAAAAATTCGGGTGGCGACTCTAAGTAAATAAAATAAATCCAAAAAATCGAATAATGTTACTTAAATTGGAAAACTCTCTTATCCCTATAATATCCCATTCGGGAAAAAGGAGCTGTGACAGCTCTAGCGACTCTGCTGGGGACAAGAACCCAGAACTTCTGGTTTAGGGTTCAGAATTCGAGCTTATAATGTGATTTATACTTTGCTTATTAGTTTGATGTTATTATACTTTTTGGGCCTAATGTGCTAATAGCCGCTTATTTACCGCTTTGATATTATTTGAACTGTATTAAACTGTCTTCTTACGCCTCCCTTCTGAGTCTTCTGAATTTATGGTGCACAAGTGTGTGTGGCCCACTTTTCTGTTAGGAGTCATCCCAATTAGAACGAGGTTGTGGCTCAGTAACTAGGCCGGGTAGACTTTCGTGCTCCCGGTATGTTGCCCCCACCTCGGCTCGAGCTGTGCGCTTGGGTAAGCCAGGTCTAAAACACTCCCCTAGGATTTAAACCTAGAATAACATAGCCTCATGTTGGATCCCTAGTAGGCACGTTTGTTTGCATCATGTACATTTGACTTTGGGGACTCAACACAGGGGTTGAGTCCGTCTAGGACAGGTGTACACGAGAATTTCAAGACCATCCTGATGCATCTTATGTGCTACTTGTGCATTATGTTTGTTTCAGATTGTGCATGTTGACCGATTTCTAAAAAATATAAAAATATCAAGGGAAAACCAGAAGGAATAAAATATGGGAGAGAGAAAATTTACCCGGTTTTCGAAAGTCTTATTATTTAATCCAAAAAAATAAAAATAAAAAAATTATTACAAATAAGCCTGAATTTTCCAAAAAGTGTCATCCTATTCCTGAAACATTTACTAAACTACGCGGGTCTGATTCATGTGGCATCATGATACGTAGGCGATCCTCGTCGGATGCGATCATAGCCATAATTAATCTGAGAAAAAATTGAGAAAAGAAAAAGTCATAAAAATAAATAGCATTAAATGCCAAAGGAAATAAACCAATAAGCCGGGATGAAGCATGAAGCCTTCCAAAATCATTTTAGAAATAAAAATGGCATTAGGTGCATGACATACAATGTGTGATTAATATCTGCAAAATGCCTAACTCTAACACATTTGTTGTTTGTCATTTTTAAAAGATAAAGTTAAACAGAGGTGGTTGGTTTGTGGTTTAAACTGGCGACTCACCCTTACAACACGAGATCAAAAGGAAAAAAGTAAAATGGCAAACAACAGTGAGAATAAGTCAGATAATGATGATGTCCATGGACAATTGGTCGAACAAGGTACGGGACTGGTTGAAGAAGTAAGAGTGTTGAAGCAACAATTGGCAGAGATGTTCCAAGCTTGGGTGAATGGACAAGCACCGCCCCCACTACCCATAGGGTCTTCGGAAAAACTTCATAGTGTGTCAGTTGCAAGTCAAGCGACCATCTCCATAACAAGTAACCCATTGTACCAACCTAGACCTGGATTCAGTCCGAGCATTAATCTTCCCACTATCCCCAGTACCTCCATTCCACGTCCTCCAACTGCACCCCTCAGAAATGACCCACCTACTGTACCCATTGTCCATACCTTCACTGTCCCTCAACCGGCTCTAGCTCAAAAATCCAACAATGATCCAATACTGAATCCTCATGATGCCCAACATTACTCTCCAGAACTGACTTTCAAGGTTCCAGATTCATAAAAGCATACTCCTCCGAACATGTTCCCAGTTGAGATCGAAAACCTTACAAGAATATGGAACAAGAGGAAATGACTAGAAAAATGAAGAGCTTGGAACAAACCATGAGAAACATATAGGGTTTGGGAGGCCACACGAGTGTTTCATTTAACGATCTATGCATGTTCCCCCATGTCCATTTGCCACCTGGTTTCAAGACCCCCAAGTTTGACAAGTATGACGGGCATGGTGATCCCGTTGCCCATTTGAAGAGGTATTGTAACAAATTAAGGGGAGCAGGAGGCAAAGAAGAATAACTCATGGCTTATTTTGGGGAAAGTTTGACAGGAATTGCTTCAGAGTGGTTCATAGATCAAGACATATCTCACTTACGACATGGCTCAAGACTTTGTCCAACAATTTCAGTACAACATTGATATAGTGCCAGATCGCTCCTCTCTCGTCAACATAAAGAAGAAACCAACAGAACGCTTCAGAGAATATTCAATCAAGTGGAGAGAGTAGGCTGCTAGGGTCAAACCACCAATGAAAGAGGCAGAAATGATTGACTATTTTCTCCAAGCTCAGGATTCTGATTACCTCCATTACATGTTGGCCGCTATTGGTAATCCTTCCGCTGAGGCGATTAAGATTAGTGAAATAGTTGAGAATGGCATGAAGTCGGGAAAAATTGTGAGTCAGGCAGCCCTTAAGGCAACCACGCAAGCAATTCAAAGCGGGTTAGGCAGTTTCAGAAATCGAAAAAAATAAGAGGAAGGATTCATACATGATGGCAATGATGAAATTTGGTAGGGTATCAAAGAGATGTTTTATGAGATCAATATGGTTCAAGTTGGTGAAAACCCCAGCCATGCAAGCGTTCAGCTTATTGGTCCATATACCTCGCTCAACAACTGGGAAGCAACTCCTCTACACATCAGGAAGGAGCCTTAGTAGTCTGTTTTGTTGCTTTTTCTGTATTTGGATTATTTTAAGGGTTGTAATCCAGATATTTTAGTTTAATTACTTTGCTTTGATGTTAAACCTTCTATCCTTTCAAATTCAATGAAACGAAGTTCCATTTTCTTAGTAAAATTCTATCTTTTCCTTTTCCTAATTTTTGTTAATTTCTTATCCTTTTCAGTTTCGTTAATGCTGGCTTTAAAAACATGACATGCACGCTGAAATCATGCCTAGATCTTAAAAAGTTATCTAATCTCGAAATAATGAATCAAGAAGTTGAGATTCCCTCTCTCCTAATCATTGTAGAAGCAGGGACCGAAGACACTGACTGGGTCAAGTCCCGATTGGAACAATTGAGTTTAATTGATGAAAAGCGTTTGGCAGCAGTTTGTTTTGGTCAATTGTACCAAAAAAGAATGGCACGCGCTTACAACAAGAAAGTGCGCTCAAGACAATGTAAGGTAGGACAACTTGTTTTGAAATGTATCTTTCCGCACCAGGAAGAAGCAAAAGGAAAGGTTGCCCTGAATTGGCAAGGTCCTTACCTCGTCAAGAAAGTATTGTCAAAAGGATCTCTACACATGCCAGATATAGAAGGACATGTGATTGATATATCCGTTACTGCGGATGTGGTCAAGAGATATTATGTCTGACATGACTCTGTTAGGGCAATTTTATACTTAGCATTCTCAGGTTGGGATGACGAAAGGCTATCATTCTCGCTACCCAAACACTGGTCAACCCTAGTTAGCCCTTTGAAGACTTGTTTATATTATTTCCTTGTTTTTCCCTCCTTTGGAACCATTTTACTTAATCAAAAAAAAAATCAAAAAATAAAAAATCAAAATAAAAAAAAAATCATCAAAACGAGTTCATGTTCATTGAACTACGTCGACCTGATTCCGAAAGGATACGTAGGCAGCCTCACTCTGGGGTTCGGTCACACCAAAACAAAAATCTACATTTCCCAGTTTTCAAAGAAACTGAGGCACAATTTTATTTTATGTTTCGACGGTTTTCCGTCAAAATGGTTCCAAAAGTTGTAATTCATGAATAGTTCTTTTTACCTTTCCCTTTTAAGACCTTATGATCAACTTTCGAGAATGCTAAGTTGGTATATTACGGTGATTCCTCGGCCATTGTAAAGAGAGAAAAATAAAATGAGAGAGTGTTATTGGTGAAAACCTTCACGANAACATGTTTAAGACAAAGAACTCAGTTTCAAAGTGAAGTTTACAATGGATTTTGAGAATTAGACGGTTCAGACGGATCGTGCATCCAGTCCAAAGTGCATGTCATGTTCATTGAAGTCAGCATATTCCTTCAGATAAGTCCTTTTTATTTTTATTTTTCTTCTCTGAAAGGTACACTTCTTGATTAAGTTGTAACACCTATTAGTTCACCTTCTTGTTTTCTTTCGTACTATTCTTTTTTAGTCCTTTTCATTCTAATTTTGTCAAAGCAAAGCAAAGAAAAGGCCGCAAAATTGGTTACAGTTTCCCTGTTATATGAAGCAAAACTTTCTGAGCATGAACATCATAGGAAAAGGCATAAATCCATCTTTGATTTTCCCTGATGAGCAAAAAGCTTGAAGGACTGAACAATGTGTCAAGGGTCAACAAAAGTTACTCAGATAAAAGTTCTTTTGGGGTTAAGGTTGTTTTCACCATAAGCACAAATGGTGATAGGCGCAAAAGAGTAAGGTTTTGATGTTGAGAAAGAAGATCTCCAAAAAGGAAAGCCAGAATATCCCGACAATTTTTACGATCATCGACAGAGTCAATTTTTCTAACAAGTGTAATGGACGCAAAGTCAAGTCGCTGAAGAAATCAAGGCCACAAACTGACCACCATTTTAGAACTGATGAATCTTTATTTGTTCAGAACAGGAACAGAACTATTTTAGGAAACAGTTCATGGAAGAACGAACATCACCAAGTGAAGTTCTCAAATCCTTGATTTCCTTCTAATATACATGTAATCATGTTATTTTTAGTTTCATTATAAGGAATACCCTATACTACATCCTCGGTTGAATTACTTGTTGCCAACATAGGGTACGACATTCCCTAGTAGCATCTTAGAGAGCCACGAGCCTCATATTATTTCCAACACAGGGTACTACATCCCCTGGTTGTATTTCTCATTGCTAATATAGGGTACGACATTCCCTAGTAGCATCTTAGAGAGCCACGAGCCTCATATTATTTCCAACACAGGGTACTACATCCCCTGGTTGTATTTCTCATTGCTAATATAGGGTACGACATTCCCTAGTAGCATCTCAGAATGCTGTAAGCCTTATTTTATAGCAAACACAGGGTATTACATCCCCTGGTTGCATTTTATTGCCAACAT
Source organism: Nicotiana paniculata (assembly GCA_005239505.1). Lineage (NCBI taxonomy): Eukaryota > Viridiplantae > Streptophyta > Magnoliopsida > Solanales > Solanaceae > Nicotiana > Nicotiana paniculata. Next base: position 105,879 of record ML317094.1, on the reverse strand, counting down.
AGGGTACGACATTCCCTAGTAGCATCTCAGAGAGCTAAGAGCCTCATCTTATTTCCAACACAGGGTACTACATCCTCTAGTTCTATTTCTCGTTGCTAATATATGGTAAGACATTCCCTAGTAGCTTCTCAGAGTTCCACGAGCCTCATTTTATTGCCAAAACAGGGTACTACATCCCCTGGTTGCATTACTTTTTGCCAACATAGGTTACGACATTCCTTAGTAGCATCTCAAAGAGCTAAGAGCCTCATCTTATTGCCAACACAGGGTACTACATCCCCCTGACTGCACTACTTTTCGCCAACATAGGGTACGACATTCCCTACTAGCATCTCAGAGCTCCACAAGCATGATTTTATGCAACATAGGGTATGACGTTCCCTAGTAGCATCTCAGAGAGCCACGAGCCTCATCTCATTTCCAAACACAGGGTACTACATCCCCTGGTCTGCATTACTTTTGCTAACATAGGGTACGGCATTCCCTAATAGCATCAGAGTGCCACGAGCCTCACCTTATTTCTAAGACAGGGTACTACATCCCCTGGTTGCATTTTTTTATTGCTAACATAGGGTACGACATTCCTTAGTAGCATCCTAGAGTGCCACGAGCCTCATCTTATCATCAACACAGGGTACTACATCCCCTGGTTGCATTTTTTTATTGCTAACATAGGGTACGACATTCCTTAGTAGCATCCTAGAGTGCCACGAGCCTCATCTTATCATCAACACAGGGTACTACATCCCCTGGTTGCCTTAATTTTTGTTAACACTGGGTACGACATCCCCTATTATTTATTAAAAAAATGTGTCTTTTTCAATTCTTTATTCTGCAATAGCAAATATAGTTTAATGTGTTTTCAATAACTCACAAAAATTTCCTAGTGAAAATTGGGGCAGAAAATTTTTGTTCGTTTTGTTTGTTTGTGATGGCTTGTAGGTTTTTTTCCAAAGCACGAATTGGATGTGCAAAAAATAAGATTCCAGCTCTTGCCGGAGAAAATGGAATGTTTGATCTCAATACCAACCGCAACCAGCTTTGATAAAATGTATGCGTAGACATAGAGTATCAAGATCCATCTTCTCATCATCTGATCAAGAAACAAGCCAGTGAGAATATTTCATAGTTTGTTATATCGGAGAGCATCAAGTTTCACTCTAAAGTCAATGAAGGAAGCAAGTCAATATCAATCAAGACAAGACTCCAGATGGAATTTAGATAGGAATTTTGTAACTCTTAGATTTCAAGAATATGTAATTTTCTTTACATGTTGATGTAATAGTAGGAACCCCGGATCGGAACCTCGACGGAACTTCACTCGACACTCCCTCTAAGAATACTCCATCACTCTTCTTTCACTTGAACCACACGTGACATGATTCCCTTACAACCCGGGATATGTAGGCAGCCTAAAACCAAGGTTCGATCACATCTTTTTCTTTTATCTTCTTTTCCTTCTCAAATAATAGTGAGGTCTAAAATCAGTCACCTTGTTAATTTTCTTTGCCTGAAAACTCTTCATGTTTCCAAGCAAAGAGGGGCATGCTGTGAACAGCTAATTTTTTACCACACCCAAATTCTATACTATTTTTGTGTAAATATTACTTTTAGGTTTAATCTTAATACTTTAAATTTTTATTTTTTACTCTTCATAGGTTTTATTTAGGAAAATTAAAACTAAAAAAATATTCATAATCTTAAAATATAAAATTTGTTCCTATGTTTAAATAGAAGAAGATATATATATATATATATATATATATATATATATATATATATATATCTTCTTCTATTTAAAGATAGGAACAAATTTTATATTCTAAGATTATAATAATAGCACCCAACTTTCCCACTTCACTTATGCCTCACTCCCACTCCTTCACATCTCTTCTCCACTTCCCCACTTCACCCGTGCCTCACCCCCACTCCTTCACATCCCTTCTCCACTTCCCCCACTCCTCTCAATATTAACTCACACATCTATAAATAATACGATCTTCCTAGAAAAAGGGGAGCTTCGATTAGCCGTTTTGCCTATTTTTTGTTACACGAGAAAAAATAGTAGCATTTGATTCTTCTTCTTGAACAACAAAAGACTGGCAGCTTCTGATTTTGAAGGAGCAGCCACACAAAAGAAGATCATCTTCTACATCTAAACAAAAAAAAGAAAACCTTATCCCCGACACAAAGCCAAGCCTCCATCACCCTCAACAAAACACTCGCCGGAACACACCCCTCACCAACACATCCGTAAATCCTATAAGCTGAAAATCTTTTGGCATCCTCCGAGAAAGTGGAAAGTTATGGTTTGAGCATTACAATTTCTTTACATCTGAAAACTACATGAACACTTTGCTCTATTTCGTCGCAGTTCTTTCCTATGTACTACCTACTAAACCATTTCCAAGAAATAATCTTTCAACAAAAGTTCCTCGAACGATGATGCTTGAGGTCCAAGAGAGGTTCTTATGCTCGAGCTCCGGTGGCGATTTCGGTTTTTGAGAAATTTTCAAAACAAGTATTCACATGCTTTGTAAACCAGGTGAAGCTATATATATTGAAAGTTGGAGTTTTTTTTAGGTGTGTTCCAAAATATTTTCTATTTTTAGTTACTTTGTTCTGTTAAGTGATAATTTTATTTGCTTTGATTCTATTGTTTTATGGGATTTTTGGTTATATTAGCATGTGTTTTGTTTAAGTTTGTTGTATGGTGATTGTTGTAAGTTTAAAAATATAAATTTGGTTGATGGATACAAATGATCGGATAATACCGTGTAAGTTCATTTTCTAGTAATCATTTGAAACTTAAAGACTGTGCATATTATCATAACATTTGCTATTTTTGAGTTGCCACAAATATTTCCATAGTTCATAGCCTCAAAAATTATTGGATATTGGTAGTTTGCTTTAAGCATCAATTTAATTTATCACAGTATCGTGATTGTGTACACGTTTGCGTGATATAATTACAATTTTTTAAAATTAATTAAGGCACGTGTTTGCGCGACTTTGGCCAAGTTTTTCTTAAATACTTAGTGTAACAAATTGTGTACACGTACGCGTGAAATGATTTAAGCGTCGACTTTCAAAATAAAACCAAGGTACGCATTTGCGCGGCTTTAGAGTTTTTTCTTAAATAATTAAGCATGATAGATTATGTACACGTTCGCGTGACACAAATACGATTTAGAAAAAAAATGAATATTCGTAGAAACGCTTTTAGCAGCGGATTTTAAACTATTATCGTGATTGTGTACATGTTCGCGTGACGTGATCTCATTTTTTAAATAAATCTAAAGTACGCGCTCGCGCGACTTTAGTTATTTCTTTAATTGAATCCAGTGTCGAGAATTATATACAAGTTCGCGTGACATAATTTTTGACGCATCCAGTTTCAACGGGTTTACGCATACGTGACTTGTATCCAAATAACCCTTTAAAAATAAGTGAATAATAAAAGCGGTAAAAAATATAAAAAATGCACTCAGGTACTAAAAGCAGTAATTAAACAAATTAGGCCAAGTTTAATCATTAGCGACCGTGCTAGAACCACGGAACTCGGGAATTCCTAACACCTTCTCCCGGGTTAACAGAATTTCTTACCCGGATTTCTGGTTCGCAGACAATTTAAACAGAGTTAAAATTCCTCGATTTGGGATTTTTAATAAATAAATGGTGTCCCGGAACACCGTAAAAAATCCGGGTGGCGACTCTGAGTAAATAAAATAAATCCAAAAAATCGAATAATGTCACTTAAATTGGAAAAACTCTTTTATCCCTATAATATCCCATTCGGGAAAAAGGAGGTGTGACAATAGGGAAGCACAAATTTTGACTACTACTGGTGAATCAAGTGAACCAAGATATGCTGAGGGATTCATTTAGTGGGAACTAGTCATGGTTGATAGAACAGGATCTTGACACATAATTAAAACATACTACATATGCAAGATTGCCATTATAGAGATTCAGAACAGAAAGGGAAGATAAATTCATGTCATAGAGTAGGTGTAAGCGTTCAGGTTTGACCTAATAGACCAATTAACTAAAGGAAGTCCAAATTATGCAGATCGAGCATGTTCAAATAACAGAATGGACAACTTTAAGCAGAATTAAACACCAAAGAGATGCTAACAAGTGCAAAGGTCACCCACGGCAGTAGTTCATAACACATTGGCTAATTAGACTTGAGAAAAATCTAGTTTACTCGAATCAGGTTTAGACATGCTTTGAGTTATCAGCATCATGAAGTTAAATGTTAAGGAATCCTAAAAATTGGAGTAAAATAAACAGAATCGCACTCAAAATAACCCAGAAAACTCATTAAACTAACGAACTCCAGAAGTGAAGACACGTGCAAATTGCAGATATATAGGAACAAAATTACAAAGGTTCAGTAACTCACCAGTTAAGCGAAATACAAGAAAGAATAAATGTTCATAGTGTTTTGAACATCAACGAGAAGCAAGAACCCAAAATTTAGTGGCCTTGGCTCAGCCACCCAAGAACCAAAGTACAGAACGGGATAATGAAGAAATAATTAAGTAAAGCTTTAAATTTAGTGAGATTCTAGCCATTCAAAGTCTTCTCTAAAGGGGAGTGGGGGAAGGGTTTATATAGTAGCAAAAATCGAGCACCAAACAAGGAAACCCAGTAATTTAAGCAACTAACAAAGTAAATAATCATGCAAATTGATCTGTAAATCAATTTTAAGAAAAGATCTGGAAACCCTGACTTTTAAGGCAAGTGAAAATTTGGCAGAATCTAAACCAAAAATCAAACTCACACATAATAGGATAAATATAGACAAGATAACACTCAAAATCAAAGACTTGAACCAATTTTAGTTCGATTTGGAGAAATCTATAAATCTTAGTTTTAGGGTTAGTAAGAATCAATAAAATATAAACAAAATCAGACTCACACGGTGTAGAATAAACGCGTGTAGACGGAATATCGTTCAGATTCAAGATATGGGAGTCAATCGGACAGAATCAAAGTGGTAGTACTTGCCATGTTTAGGCAAGTACTAGGTAATATCATGGAGATTCAACCAATAGCGGAAACATACTAATATGGTAAGGAGATGGGAGGGAAACCCCATTAGAAGAAGGATTAAGGCAGGGGTTTTGAGAGGTGGCGGCTAGGGTTTCTTTGAGAAGAAGAGGGAGTAGAGAGGATTTAGGGGAGGCGGGTTAAGGGAATATGGTAGGGTTTTGGCGGGTTTGAGTAGTTGAAGAGAGGGGCTGAACGGGGGTCGTTGATCTTGAAAGATCAACGGCTGGATTAAAAATAAATGGGGCGGGTCATATAAAATGAGTATCGACCGTGTTTTGTAAATGGGTGTTTGGTTGGGCTTGAGATATATTGGGCTAGGGTGTTAGGCTTGGTCCAGCAATTGTTCCGGAAAAAAAAAACAATAAATAAATATATATATATATATATATATATATATATATATATATATATATATATATATATATATATAAGGGAAAAATTGAGTATCAACAAGCATCAAGCTCTTATATAGTGTACTGTGATGCTTCTCGGATCGGTATCAGGTGTGTCTTGATGTAGGAGAATAGACTAATTGCTTATGCTTCGCGTCAGTTGAAGCCTCATGAGAAGAACTACCCTCTTCATGATTTGGAGTTAGCATCCATCGTTCATGCATTGAAGATTTGGAGGCAATATCTCTATGGTGTGTCTTGTGAAGTATTTACGGATCATCGAAGTCTCTAGCACTTGTTCAAAAAGAATGATATAAATTTGATGATGCAGAGATGGTTGGAGATGGTAAAGGACTATGACATTATCATTCTGTATCACCACGGGAAGGCCAATGTGGTGGCGGATGCCTTGAGTAGAAAGGTGGTGAGTATGGGTAGCCTTGCATTTATTCATGTTGGTGAGAGACCCCTTGCAGTTGATATTCAGGCCTTGGCCAACTAGTTCATATGATTAGATGTTTCGGACCCCAGTGGGGTTCTAGCTTGTGTGGTTTCTTGGTCTTCCTTATATGATCGCATCAGAGAGCGCCAGTATGATGATCCCCATTTTCTTATCCTTAAGGACACGGTTCAGCACGGTGATGCCAAGGATGTTACTATTGGGGATGATGGGGTGTTGAGGATGCAGGGTCGGATTTGTGTGCCTAATGTAGATGGGTAACTTGAATTGATTCTTGAGAAGGCCCACAGTTCACAGTATTCCATTCATCCAGGTGCCACAAAAACGTATTAGGACTTGAGGTGGCACAATTGGTGGAGGAGGATGAAGAATGATATAGTGGGGTTTTTAGCTCGGTGCCTAAACTGTCAACAATTTAAGCATAAGCATCAAAGACCGGGCGGATTGCTTTAGAGGTTTGAGATTCCGGAGTGGAAATGGGAGCGTATACCCATAGATTTTGTAGTTGGGCTCCCACGGACTTTGAGAAAGTTTGATGATATTTGGTTTATTGTGGATCGGTTGACCAAATCCTTGTATTTCATTCTAGTTGAGACTACTTATTCTTCGGAGCGGTTAGTTGAGATCTATATCCACGAGATTTTTCTCCTTCACGTTGTGCCGATGTCCATCATTGCAGATCGGGGCTTGCAGTTTACATCGCAGTTTTGGAGAGCAGTGCAGTGAGAGTTGGGCACACAGGTTGAGTTGAGAACACATATTGGAGGATAAGCGATGCGTTTGTGTCATGGATTTTGGGGGTTCTTGGGATTAATTTCTTCCCCTCGCAGAGTTTTCCTACAACAAAATCTACCCATCGAGCATTCAGATGGTTCCATATGAGGCTCTGTATGGGATATGGTGGCGGTCTCTGATGGGATGGTTTGAGTTGGGAGAGGTTAGGCTATTGGGTACTAACTTAGTTTAGGATGCTTTGGAGAAGGTTAAGTTGATTCAGGATCGTCTTCACGTGGCTCAATCTAGACAGAAGAGTTACGCCGATCAGAAGGTTCATGATGTTACTTTCATGGTAGAGGAGAAGGTACTGCTCAAGGTTTCACCCATGAAGGGTGTTATGAGATTCGGGAAGAAGGGAAAGTTTAATTCTCGCTCCATTGTTCTGTTTGAGGTGCTTCAGAGGATTGGAGGGGTGGATTACAAGCTTGCCTTGCCGCCTAGTCTGTGAGTATCCATCCAGTAGTTCATGTTTCTATGCTCCGAAAGTATATCGGCGATCTGTCTCGTGTTTTGGATTTCATCCCGGTTCAGTTGGATGGTGATTTGATTTATGATGTAGAGTCGATGACCATTTTGGATCGGCAGGTTCGAAAGTTGAGATCAAAGAACATAGCTTCAGTGAAGGTGTAGTGCAGAGGTCAGCCACTTGAGGAGGCTACTGGGAGACCGAGCGAGAGATGCAGAGCAGATATCCATGCATATTTGAGACTCTAGGTATGTTTCTAGACATGTTCGAGGACGAACGTCTGTTTAAGAGGGGGAGGATGTAACGACCCCGCCGGTCGTTTTGAGTGTCGTAGCCCTGTTCCCCCATTTACTGCTGATTTTATGCTCAATTATCGTTATCTGACTTGCTGGGGTAATGGATTCGGTTCCAGGTATGTTCCAGAATAGGTGGAGACACTTAGTATCAAGATATGAAGTAATAAGTTAAAAAGGTTGAACGGATGTTCACTTATGTGTAAATGGATATGAAATGGAGTTCTTATGGTTCTGATAGTTCCATTGGATGATTTTGGACTTAGGAGTGTGTCCAGATAGTGATTTGGAGGTCCATAGTTGATTTAGGCTTGAAATGGCGAAAATTGGAAAATTAGATATTTGACCCAGAGTTGACTTTGTGGTTACCGGAATCAGATTTTGTTTCCGAGAGTTGGAGTATTCTATTGTGTCATTTATGACTTGTGTCCAAAATTTGAGGTCAATCGGACTTTGTTTGATAGGTTTTGGCATCGATTGTGGAAGTTGGAATTTCCTAGTTTTAATTAGTCTTGAATTGAGGTGTGATTCTTGTTTTTGATGTTGTTTGATGTGATTTGAGGCTTCGACTAAGTTCGTATCTTGTTTTGGGATGTTTTGGTATGTTTGGATGGGGTCCCTGGGACCTCAGGGGTGATTCAGATAGAAATCAAATTGTATTTTGGAATTTTGGAAGAGCTGGTGTGATCAGGTCTGGTGCAAGCGCACCTGCGAGGGAAAGGCCGCAGGTGCGGAGCCGCAGAAGCGACAAAGGAGGTCGCAGATGCGGTCTAGCGGTTATTGGGCAGTGGTTACAGGTGTGATGGATTTTCTGCATCTACGAGCTCGCAGATGCGAAAGAGTCTCCGCAGATGCGAATTTTGGTAGGGAAGGCTGAGGTCACAGAAGCGGAGCTTGAATCGCAGAAGCGGTCCCGCAGGTGCAAAGCTTGGGCCGCAGGTGCAGCTGGTCGGCGCTTAAGTGATTTCTGCAGAAGCGGGCTGTTCTCCGCAGAAGTAGAGCCGCAGGTGCGGCAGGTGAGTCCGTAGGAGAGAAAAGGATTGGGAAGAGATTTAAAAATCTAGGGTTTGAGTCTTCTTCTCATTTTTGGAGAGAAAAGGGTTAGGCAGACTTGACATATTTTATCCGTTCTGAGTTTAATTACTAAACCTGGAAGCATGCCTAAATTCTTGTACCAACATGTATATTATGAATTTATGAGATATTACTGTCATATTTTCCGTAAAATTTCCATATTTTTAATTTTGTATGTGGGCTATAATGTTCGAGTTCGGTACTACTTTCAGTCCAAAAATTAGATTTGTTACTTATTGAGTTGGTTGTACTTACGCTACACCCTGCACTTCGTGTGCAGATCTAGGTGTTTCCAAGCATGGTGGTTGCTGATTCTTAGAGTTCAGCCATTCAGAGATTATCGAGGTAGTTGCCTTGGCGTCCGCAGAACTTGACTCTCATCCCCCTATCCCTCAGTTTTACTTATTAAGTTTCAGTTTTTCTTAGTCAGTGTTTCAGACTTTGTATTTGTATAGATGCTCATGTACTTGCTGACACCCTGGTTTTGGGAAACTTATATATTGAGTTATGATGTTGTCATTCGATTTTTGTGAGGATTTCACTTATTTAAATTTGTTTTAGTATATTCTGAATTTGAAAGTGTTAGTATGTATGAGTTTTCAGCTTGCCTAGTATCATGATAGACATCATCACGACAGGTCGAGTTTTGGGTCGTGGCAGTCTTTAATATATTCTTCGAGTGATACTCGTGTTCCTCCTGGCTATGAGAATATACCAGAATGTTGTTAGTAAAAACTATGAATTTTTTTCCAAAAACAACTTGAACACCATATCCATTATATACATCAATGTAGTTGGAGCATTGACCAGTCCAAAAGGTATCACAAGTAACTCCTAGGGTATGTACCGAGGTCTAGAGGCGAACATCGAAATATCTTCCTTTCTTATTCTAAGATGATGATAACCAGACTAAATATTAATGGCTCATTATAACTAATTAAACAAGCCATCTATACGAGACAATGGGTATTTATTGTGTATTGTTACCTCATTCAATTATTTGTAGTTGATGCATATTCTTAGGGACCTATTCCCTTTTTTTTTAAAACAATATTGGTTCATCTCATGGTGAAACTCTCAATATGATAAAACCATTATCCAGTAGGTCTCGGAATTGTTTATTTAGCTCTCTCAACTTTGTTGGTGCCATACGATATTATTTCCATGTCGGGTGTCAACTCATTATCAGAGTCTATTTCTCATATTGGAGGTACTCCTAGTAATTCTTAGAAATACATGAGAATCTCATTATGATACTTTTCCAAACTAAGTGTCTCTTCTCTTGTTCCCCTTACCGTATCTATGAGATCTGAACAACCTTTCTTTTATAACCCTTAATCCTTCAAAATATATAATTTGCTCATCTGTTAAACCTATAATCCCTTTTTTGGAAAAAACTAGCTTATAAAGTCAACAAACTTAATAGTCTTTCCATAATAATCGAGGGTAGCATGGTAATAAGATACTCAATCAGTATCCATCAGTACATTAGACCATATCAAGTACAACTTGGTTATCTAGAATTTCCTTCTCCTAACTTTAATCTAAAAGGCTTTAAACACATGTCTAACTACTATAGATTTTTCACAGACGTGGCAATCCGAAAAAGATCGCTCAATATCTCAAAATGTCCTTGATTTTTAAAATTTTAACCCATACTAAAAGATATCCTAATCTCGGTCTTCTTATGTGAGTTCTTGTGTGCCTATCATGTCCATGTTTTCAATCTTTTTGGTAAGTGCAACTGCTACAGAATAAGTTTAAGTCTTTGTATATGTAGTTACTACCTTGTTTAACTGGTTAACCAACCTTTTGACAAGCATCTAAAATTAAGATGTTGCTTATATATCCAGCTAAGAAAGTTTGGTGCTATACGTAGGTACATCCATCGTCTAATTCAATTTCTTAAACGACCTAGCAAGAGAGTTCATATCACATACTGTCAAGAAGGAAGTGATTCATAAATATTTTAATGAAATCATTCCCAGATTAGTTGTGCTGCTCTTGTTGGCATCCCTAAAACTTCATGTATTCGACATGTTCTTCGGTCTATAAGTTACTTGTTCCATAGACCACTCCATGAAATATCCTTTATCTTGTAATATGGTAAATATTTTATCAAAAACCTTTAAGGATTGTCTTAACTATCAGAAATGGTATACTTGGTAGTTTATACTTTTGGGACTTTATTAAGGATACTTCTATGTTCCCTACAATCTTCTAGGTGCATGATGACTCTAGAGCACTACTCCATTGCCCATCCTTCTGATGTCTATATATTATTTCCATTGAGATTTCAATTTTCCTTTGCATGGAGGTAAGTACCTTTATGATGGCACTATATTATTGCTATAATGGTGAAATCGTACTAATTCGGGAATGAACTCCATTACACATGTTAGTGGAAAGAAAGCTCCTCATTAAGGCACAATGACCCGTACATTGTCATTATCTACTATTTTTATCGTTTTCCTTTTTCGTGATACAATTGTTTGTCTAGTATAAACATTTGATATCTTTGAAACTTTAGCCAAATTTTATTATCGGCTGAACCATACGGGATCAAGATAACAGTGATACATGTAGTTATTTGACCCTAATCACCACACACGTTAGGAGAAATAATAAAGAAGATAAGACAAATCCTATCACGTCCTCGCAAAATCACGATAATGAGAATGTCCGGCTACATAAACATAATTGAGATTCTACTATTGATGGGTGCTCCATTATTCACAGGAATAACCTAGGGATCTGATACAAACTTTGTCACAACCTAATTTAGGATCATGACCGGCACTTAGGATCAAGTACCCCCAAGTAAGCCTCATCAGTATTTTACAAAAGATCGGACAGAGTTTTCCCTGTTTTATGACTATCCAAAAGTTTTCATGTCTCATAAATAAATAATAACCAATTAATATTTACCTAAATCAGTCACAATCTTCATCAGCTAAGTAAAACGAGTTTTTACCAAACTTACTAACATAATGACACTTAAACCAATTCAAAATATGGAAAAATGTGCAATAATGGTAACTAGTCCTATATAACGAATTAATACTCATGACACTAATAAAAATAATTATGGAGCGACTCTAAGAGTTCAAAATAAAAGACGATAATAATAAATAAACTCTTCGCCCACGCAAACAAATATGGGGCTCACAGAAACTATCAACTCGTGTACTCTAATTAACGAAATTTGTGTTGCGTCAACTGTCATTTCAAAAAAATAGCAAGGAGTGATTCGCTATCTCAGTGAGTAATAACACTTAGCCACAATCATTTTTAATTGGAGACAAGTCAGAAAATATGCTAGTATATTAAACGAAAAATATTATAAGAATGCTCTTTCAAAAACAATAACCAATAATCAGTATCATCATGTGTTTCATGTAATATAAATCAATTGAATTTTCATTAATAAGCTCAGTAAACAATGTGTAATATCAATATTCATGTTTGTGAGGTTTTCAAGAAAGGACCATGTAATCAGTATCACTATGTGAACCCATTCGTAAGAAAAGTCAAATATAATTGTAGGTCCCTACTCAAAGGAAAACCGTAACTTTATGCTAGTTCTACCTTCCCACTAGCGAGAGCTATAACTGTAATCAGTAATCTGTAAATACAAGGTGCACCAGGTCTAACGAACCCGCAGTTAGCTACGGGATCCTTCAAAGTCTCCTCATATTTATACTTTTCTTTGTAAGCAGTAAATATTCATATGAATGTATTTTCGAATGTGATGACCTAAAAGATCATCTTATGTTTTAAAATTCAATTTTGCGCTCTATAGCCTTAAAATTTTCATTTTTAACCTCCTCGATTTGCGTGCGCAGTCCGAGCGTGTTTTCAAAAGTTTTTGTGTGGAAAATTTGGTCAATAGTTTAAGTAAATAGACCCGGACCCGTGTATGGGACCTGGGCATATGCCCGGAATCGAATTCCGAGGTCCCTAACTCAAGATATGAATTTTTGATTTAAATTGAAAGACTGAAATTATAAAGATTTCTAAGAAATTGGTTAAGGTTTGATTTTATTGGTATCGGGTCCATATTTTGGTTTCGGATCCCTATACAGGTCTGTTATGGTATTTATACCCTATCTGTGAAATTTGGTGAGAAACAGAACTAATTTGACGTAATTCGGACCTTCGGTTGATAAAATAGGAATTTTAAAATGTTCTTGAGAATTTCATATGTTTTGGTGCTAAATTCTTAGTTTTAAGTGTTATTTTGGCGATTTGATCACACTAGCAAGTCCATATGATATTTTTAGACTTGTGTGCATGTTTGGTTTGGAGCCCCGAGAGCTCGGGTAAGTTTCGGATAGGCCACGGGATGATTTACACTTAGAAAATCTAGTGTGTTTGTTGTTTCTGGTGTGCTGCTATTTTGTTCTTCGCGATCCCGAAGGGTAAACTGGGCTAGGGAGGAGATTCTTCTACGCGAACGTGAAGACTGGGTCACGAACACGAGGAGATAGAGGCTTCACCCTTCACGAACGCGACCAACTCAACGCGGACGCGAAGTGTTAGGGACTGGGCAAGGGGTCAGTCATACCTTCTACGTGAACGCAAACGCAAAGGCTAGGAGGCATAACCGTCGTGAACGTGAGGAGGTATTCGCGAACGCGAGGAGGTATTTGCGAATGCGAAGGAATTTCTGGTTGTTGTGCATCGTGATCGCGACATGTCTTTCGCGAACGCGATGAAGACTTGTCCAATGATTTTAAAACAGAACAAAAATGGGACTTCTTCCCAAATTTCATACTTCATCACTAGAACTCAACCTAGGGTGATTTTTGAAGAGGGGATCCAACACCAAATCATAGGTTTGCACTCTTTAACTCATTTTCTTCAATTTCTATCATCACCCATTGAATTCCTAGTCCTAAATCTTGTTCTTTCATGGTAGAAATTAGGGATTTTGGGGGAATTGGGGATTTTTCAAATTTGGGAATTTAGACCTCTATTTGGGGTCGGATTTCGGAACTAATTACATATTCGGGCTCAGGGTGAATGGGTAAATGGATTTTGGTCCGAACTTCGAGTCTTGACCAAGCGGGCTCGGGTCGTTTTTTAACTTTTTGGGGGAAAGTTTGGGAAACCTATAATTATGTCTTGAAACTGATTTCTTTAGCAATAATTAATGTTTGTAAGTTAATTATGACTAGATACGGGTGTATTGGAGGTGGAAACTAGAGTAAAAGCGGTGGTTGAGCTTTGATTTGGCATTTGGAGCGAGGTAAGTGTTGTGTATAACTTTGGCTTGAGGGATTAGGTATTATTTGACTATTTACTATGTGTTTGGTTGTTGAGTACAATGTATAGGTGAGGTGGCGTGCACCTATGTGTTGTTGTCGAGTCTTAGCATGTGAGTGAGTCCTGTTTTTGTAATTGTTGTGGTCTTTAATCATATTGTTCATGCTCGGTTTAGTTATTTGTGATGTTGGGCAACTTCTATCCTATTTTCACTGAGATTTAATAATTGTCGAATATTGGCTCAAGGTTGATGTTGATATTGTGGCATTAAATATTAAAGTAATACTAGTTTTTGTGATATTTCCATCTATCCGTTATTATTGATCTTTGCTTGGTGAGGAAGAGTGTAAAGCACGAAGGGTGATGCCTTGCAATTTCATTATTTCATAAGTGAGGAAGAGTGTAAAACACGAAGGGTGATGCCGTGTCATTTCATTATTTCATATGGTGAGGAAGAGTGTAAAGCGCGAAGGGTGATGTCGTGCCATTTTATTATTTCATATGGTGAGGTTAAGAGTAAAATCACAAAAGGGTGACGCTGTGCAGTTTCTTTAAATGTTCTTACTTGTTTTATCTGTTTAAGGCATTTTGATTTATCCGGTTATATTGATGTTTCTGATTTCTCATATTGTGAACCCCTCAGCATGTTCCCTCCCAATACTTCTTGTCCTATTTTTTTCTATTGTTGTTATTTCTACATGTATGATTATACTATACATGTTGTTCGTGGGTGTCTTGTCCTAGCCTCGTCACTACTTCGCCGATGTTAGGCTCAACACTTACCAGTACATGGGGTCGGTTGTACTGATACTGCACTCTGCACTTTATGTGCAGATTCGGGTGTCGGTCCGAGCTAATTCTGAGATATGTTGTTGACTTTCCTATTCAGGAGACCCAATGTAGATCTGCCGACGCCCGGAGACTCTAGAGTCCCTTTTCACCTGTTCATTTTACTGTTTCTTTGACACATAAACAGTTGTATTTTTCCTTCATCCAAATATTTGTAGATAAATCATAGTAGTTTGTGAGTTGTGACTCCAGATCATGGGTAGAGGTATATAATATATACGGTGTTGTTATGAAATTCTGTTTTCTTATTAATTCATCATGTGTTAAATTGTAGTAATTCGCTGCAAGTTTTAAGATTATTATGTTTTGAATTTCTAATGTTGGCTTGCCTAGCAAGTGAAACGTTAGGCGCCATCACGGTCCCAACGGTGGGAATTCAGGTCGTGACAAGTTGGTATCAGAGCAATAGATTGCTTAGGTATCACAATTCACGTACAAGCTTAGTAGAGTCTGGGGATCGGTAGGGAGACGTCTGTACTTATCTCCCAGAGGCTAGGAAGTTTAGGAACAAATTTCACTTTTATTCAACTCTGTCATGTGATTTTTCTATCTCAATACTGATTGAATTCTCCTATTCTTATTCTCTCGCAGATGGCGAGAACATGCACCACTTCCTCCGTTGATCAGCAAACAGAGCCTCCAGTAGCAGCTCATACGAGGGGCAGAGGTCGAGTCTGAGGTCGTGCCAGAGGCCGAGGGCTCAGCCCAGGGCTCGAGCAGCAACCCCAGCTGTGGAGCCTCCGGTAGAGTTCGATGAGGAGGTTCCAACTCAGATTATTCCTGTCGGGATAGCTCAGGTCCCAGAAGAGTTTATTGCCACCCTAGTACTCCAGGATGACTTGGTTCGATTAGTGGGCCTTATGGAGAGTGTAGCCCAGACTGGCGCATTCCCCATGGCACCCCGTATCTTAGTCTAGAGGAGGATCCCAGACTCCTGCTACTCACACTCCAGAGCAGATGGCTCCCTAGTTTCAGAATCCAGCAGCCCACCCAGTCGGAGTAGTTCAGCCGGTAGCTGCGGCACAACCCATTGATGGGTCAGCTATCTCCTCTGAGGCTTTGTGAAGGTTGGATAGGTTTACCAAGTTCTTTCCAGTTCATTTTAGTGGTTCTACTTCAGAGGATCCCCAGGAGTATCTTGATAGTTGTCACGAGGTTTTTCGGAACATGGGTATATTGGAGACCAATAGGGTCGACTTTGCTGCTTTTCAGATGACTGGTTCTGCCAAGAAATGATGGAGGGATTATTTATTGACCAGACCATCTGGGTCGCCTGCTCTTACTTGGGACCAGTTCTCACATCTTTTCTTGGAGAAGTTTCTGCTTATCACCTTGAAGGAGGAGCGCTGCTGTCAATTCGAGCGTCTACAGCAGGGCAGCATGACTGTTACTCAGTATGAGACTCGTTTCGTGGACTTGGCCCGTCATGCTATTCTTTTTTTCCCCACAGAGAGAGAGGGTGAGGAGGTTTATTGAGGGTTTTGCTTATCCTATTAGAATGCATATGGCTAAGGAGACAGGGAGTGATATTTCTTTCCAGGATGCGGCTAATGTCGCCAGACGAGTTGAGATGGTTCTTGGACAGGGAGGTCAGGGGTCGGACAAGAGACTTCGTCATTCCGGTGGATTCAGCAGTGCCTCATCTGGAGGTGGGGGTACTTATGGTAGAGGCCATCCTCCCAGGCCATTTCATTCAGCGCTCCAGGCATCCCACGGTGCCCCAGGTGGTCGTGGCCCCTATATGCCTTATTCTGGTCAGCCAGCCTACAGTGCACCACCAGCTCCTATTAGTGCACCTCCCCTTTAGAGTTTTCAAGGTGGTTATTCAGGTCGACAGGGTCAGTTTGTCGGCCAACAGTCTCAGGATCTGAAATCTTGCTATTCTTGTGGTGATCCGAGGCACATTGCTAGATATTTCCCTCGAGCGTCGAGCAGTTCACAGCACCAGAGTTCTCGTGCTATGGTTCTGGCACTGGTAGCTGCACCGCCTGCCAGAGGCAGGGGTCTAGTAGTTAGAGGTAGGGGCCAGATTGTTAGAGGTGGAGGCTCGCCAGCTAGAGGCCGTCCCAGGGATATGTTTCAGGGTGGTGGGGCCCAGCCCCGATGTTATGTTTTTCCAGCCAGACCTGAGACTGATTCATCGACACTGTCATTACAGGTACTATTTCAGTTTGTAGTAGAGATGCTTCAGTTCTATTTGATCCGGGGTCTACTTAATCCTATGTGTCATATTAGTTTTCTTCATATTTGGCCGTACCTCATGATTCCTTGAGTGCCCATGTATATGTGTCCACAACTTTGGGAGATGCTATTGTTGTAGATCGTGTATATCATTCGTGTGTGGTCACTATTGGGAGTCTTGAGACCAATGTAGACCTTCTACTCTTAGATATGATGGATTTCAATGTTATATTGGGTATGGATTGTTGTCACCTTATCACGCTATCTTGGACTGTCACGCCAAGACAATGACCTTAGCCTTGCCGAGGTTGCCTCGATTATAGTGGAGAGGGACTCCTGGCCATTCTATCAGCAGAGTTATTTCTTATATGAAGGCTCGGGGTATGGTCGAGAAGAGGTGTTTGGCATATATGGCTTATGTTCGTGATTCTAGTGTTGAGGTTGCCTCTATGGATTTTGTGCCTGTTGTTCGTGAGTTTCCAAAGGTATTTCCTGTAGACCTGCTGGAGATTCCACCCGACAGGGATATTGACTTTTGCATTGATTTGGCTTCGGGCACTCAAGCCATTTCTATTCCTCCATACCGGATGGCCCTACCAGAGTTGAAAGAGTTGAAAGAACAGTTGCAAGATTTGCTTGATAAGGGATTCATTGGACCTAGTGTCTCTCCCTGGGGTGCACCGGTGTTATTTGTGAAGAAGAATGACGGGTCTATGAGGATGTGTATAGACTATCGGCAGTTGAACATAGTCACCATCAAGAAAGAGTATCCGTTGTCGAGGATTGATGATTTATTTGATCAGCTTCAGGGTGTCAAGGTCTTCTCGAAGATTGATTTGATATCTGGCTACCATCAGTTAAGTATTAGTGCGCCTGATGTTCTTAAGACAGCTTTTCATACGCGATATGGGCACTATGAGTTTCTGGTGATGTCCTTTGGGTTGACTAATGCCCCAGCAGCATTTATGGACTTGATGAACCAGTGTTCAAGCCTTATTTGGATTCCTTTGTGATCGTGTTTATTGATGACATCTTGATATACTCTCGCAGTCGGGAGGAGCATGAGAAGCACCTCAGGATAGTGCTCCAGACTTTGAGGGACAGTCAGTTGTATGTTAAATTTTGGAAGTTAAAGTTTTGGTTGGATTCAGTTACTTTCTTGGGCCATGTCGTATTAGCAGAGGGTATTCAGGTATATCCTAAGAATATTGAGGCAATCCAGAACTGGCCTAGACCAACTTCAGCTACGGAGATCAGGAGCTTTTTATGTTTGGCGGGTTATTACCATCGATTTTTGGAGGGGTTTTCATCTATAGCAGCCCCGTTGACCAGGTAAACCTAGAAGGGTGCCCCGTTCAGATGGTCGAACGAGTGTGAGGCGAGCTTTAAGAAGCTCAAGACAACTTTTACTCCAGCGCCAGTGATGGTATTACCATCAGATTTAGGATCTTACACGGTATATTATGATGCCTCCCATGTTGGACTCGGAGTAGTATTGATGCAGGAGGGCAGGGTGATTGCATATGCGTCTTGGCAATTGAAGGTTCATGAGAAGAATTACCCTGTTCATGATTTAGACTTGGAAGATGTTGTTCATACGTTGAAGATTTGGAGGCACTATCTTTATGGCGTGTCGTGTGAGGTTTTCTCGGATCATCGCAGCCTTCAGTATTTGTGCAAGCAAAAGGATCTCAATTTGAGGCAGAGGAGGTGGTTAGAGCTATTGAAAGATATCACTATATTGTACCATCCGGGAAAGGCCAATGTGGTGGCCGACGCATTGAGTAGGAAGGTCGTGTGTATGGGCAGTCTTGCGTTCATTCCAGTCGCTGAGAGGGCCGCTAGCTTCAGATGTTCAGACTTTGGCCAACCAATTTGTGAGGTTGGATATTTCAGAGCCCAGCTGTGTTCTAGCTTGCACAGTCACTCGGTCTTCTTTGTTTGAGCGTATCAGAGATCGGCAGTATGATGACCCTCATTTGATGGTCCTTAGGGATACAGTTCGGCACGGTGGTGCCAAGAAGGTTATCGCTAGAGAGGACGGAGTTATGAGGATGCAGGGTCGTATGTGTGTGCCTAATGTTGATGGGCTTCGTGAGTTGATCCTTGAGGAGGCTCAAAGTTCTCGATATTCCATCCACCTGGGCGCCGTCAAGATGTACCAGGACATGCGGCAACATTATTGGTGGAGGAGGATGAAAAAGGATATAGTTGCTTATGTAGCTCGGCGCCTGAATTGTCAGCAGGTGAAGTACGAGCATGAGAGACCCGATGGTTTGCTTGAGCAGATGGAGATTCCTGAGTGGAAGTGGGAGCGTATCACTATGGACTTTGTTGTTGGACTCCCACGGACTCAGAGGAATTTCGATACCGTTTGGGTCATTGTGGATAGGCTGACTAAGTCAGCGCACTTCATTCATGTAGCAGTTACCTATTTTTCGGAGCGGTTGGCAGAGATTTATATTCGAGAGATCATTCGTCTTCACGGTGTGCCTGTGTCTATCATTTTATTTCGAGGTACGTAGTTTACCTCGCATTTTTGGAGGGCAGTACAGTGTGAGTTGGGTATGTGGGTTGAGTTTGAGCACATTATTTCATCCTCAAACGGACGGGGCAGTCCGAGCATACTATTTAGATCTTGGAGGATATTCTCCGCGCTTGTGTTATAGACTTCGGAGGGTTGTGGGATCAGTTTTTGCCCCTTGCAGAGTTCGCCTACAACAACAACAGGTACCAATCGAGCATTCAGATGGCTCCCTATGAGGCATTATATGGTAGACGGTGCAGGTCGCCAGTTGGATGGTTTGAGCCCAGGGAGACTCAGTTTTTGGGTACTAATCTAGTACATGAGGCCTTGGACAAGGTCAAGATTATACAGGATCGGCTTCGCACAACTCAGTCCAGGCAGAAGATTTATGCCGATCGTAGAGTTCGTGATGTGATATTCATGGTCGGGGAGAGGGTGTTATTGCGGGTATCTATCATGGTGATCTGTCCCATGTGTTAGATTTCAACTCTGTCCAGTTGGACAAGGATTTGATTTATGAGGAGGAGAAGGTAGTTATTCTAGACCGGCATGTTCGTTAGTTGAGGTCGAAGAGTTATCCTTCAGTTTGGGTGCAGTGGATAGGTCAGCCTATTGAGGCAGCTACTTGGGAGTCTGAGTCGGACATGCGGAGTAGATATCCACACTTATTCGCCAGTTCAGGTACTTCTCTAAGTCCGTTCGAGGGCGAACGATTGTTTTAGATGTGGAGATTGTGATGACTTAAAAGGCCGTCTTATATTTTAGAATTCAATTCTGCACTCTATAGCCTTAAAATTTTCATTTTTAACCTCCTCGATTTGCACGCGCAGTCCGGGCGTGTTTCCTGAAAGCTTTTATGTGGAAAATTGAAGAAATAAAAAAATTTGGCCTTAAAAATAATTTTTAGTTGACTTCGGTCAATGTTTTGAGTAAACGGACCCGGGACCGTATTTTAACAGTCCTGGTGGGTCCGTAGTAAAATATGGGACCTAGGCGTATGCCTGGAATCGAATTTTGAGGTCCCTAGCTCGAAATATGAATTTTTGATTTAAATTGAAAGACTGAAACTATAAAGGTTTTTAAGAAATTGGTTAATGTTTGATCTTGTTAGTATCGGATCCGTATTTTAGTTTCAGAACCCGGTACAAGTCCATTATGGTATTTATACCCTATCTGTGAAATTTGGTGAGAAATGGAGCTGATTTGACGTAATCTGGACCTTAGGTTGAGAAAATGGAAATTTAAAGTGTTCTTGAGAATTTCATATGTTTTGGTGCTAAATTCGTAGTTTTAGGTGTTATTTTGGCGATTTGATCGCACGAGCAAGTCTGTATGATATTTTTAGATTTGTGTTCATGTTTGGTTTGGAGCCCCGAGGGTTCCGGTGAGTTTCGGATAGGCTACGGGATGATTTACACTTAGAAAATCTGGTGTGTTTGTTGTTTCTAGTGTGCTGCTATTTTGTTCTTCACGATCACGAAGCCACTCTCGCGATCGCGAAGTCACTCTCGTGATCGTGAAGGGTAAACTGGGTTGGGGAGGAGTTTCTTCTACGTGAACGCAGAGACTGGGTCTCCAACACAAGGCGATGGGGCTTCACCCTCCGCGAACGCGACCATCTCAACGCGAACGCGACCAGCTCAACGCGAACACGAAGTGTTAGGGACCTAGGGGAGGGGTCAGTCATACCTTCTACGCGAACGCGAGCAATGGTTTGCGAACGCAAAGTCCAGGGGGCATAACCTTCGCGAACGCGAAGACCTTTTTGGATGTTGTGCATCGCGATTGCGACTGGTGTTTTGCGAACGCGATGAAGACCTGTCTAGTGATTTTCAAACAGAATAAAAATGGGACTTCTTTCCAAATTTCATACTTCATCACTAGAACTCAACCTATGGCAATTTTTGAAGAAGTAATTCAACTCCAAATCATAAGTTTGCACTCTTTAACTCGTTTTCTTCAATTTTCATCATCACCCATTGAATTTCTAGTCCTAAATCTTGTTTTTCATGGTAAAAAAAATTAGGAAATTTGGGGGAATTGGGGATTTTGCAAATTTAGGAATTTAGACCTCGATTTAGGGTCGGATTTCGGAACTAATTATATATTCGGGCTCGGGAATGAATGGGTAAATAGATTTTTGTCCGAACTTCGAGTTTTGACCAAGCAGGCCCGGGGTTGATTTTTGACTTTTTGGGGGAAAGTTTGGGAAACCTATAATTATCTCTTGAAACTGATTTCTTTAGCATTAATTAATGTTAGTAAGTTAATTATGACTAGATATGGATGGATTGGAGGTGGAATCTAGAGGAAATCCGGTGGTTGAGCTTTGATTTGGCATTTGGAGCGAGGTAAGTATCGTGTCTAACTTGAGCTTGAGTGATTAGGTATTATTTGATAATTTACTACGTGTTTGGTTGTTGAGTACAATGTCTATGTGAAGTGACGAGCACCTATGTGTTGTTGTTGAGTCTTAGCATGTGAGTGAGCCTTGTTATTGTAATTGTTGTGGTCTTTAATCATATTGTCCACGCTCAGTTTAGCTATTTTTGATGTTGGACAACTTTTATCCTGTTTTAACTGAGATTTAGTAATTGTTGAATATTGCCTCAAGGTTGATGTTGATATTGTGGCATTAAATATTGAAGTAATGCTGATTTTTGTGATATTTTCATCTATCCGTTATTATTTATCTTTGATTGGTGAGGAAGAGTGTAAAGCACGAAGGGCGATGCCGTGCCATTTCATTATTCCATATGGTGAGGAAGAGTGTAAAGCGCGAAGGATGATGTCGTGCCATTTTATTATTTCATATGGTGAGGTTGAGAGTAAAAGCACGAAAGGTGATGCCGTGCAGTTTCTTTTACCGTTCTTACTTGTTTTGTCTGTTTAAGGCATTTTGATTTATCCGGTTATATTGTTGTTTCTGATTTCTTACATTGTGAACCCCTCAACATGTCCCTTCCCAATACTTCCTGTCCTATTTTCTTCTATTGTTGTTATTGCTACATGTATGATTATACTATACAGGTTGTTTGTGGGTGTCTTGTCATAGCCTCGTCACTATTTCGCTTAGGTAGAGGCTCGACATTACCAGTACATGGGGTCGGTTGTACTGATACTGCACTCTGCACTTTCTGTGCAGATTCGGGTGTCGGTCCGAGTTGATTCTTAGATCTGTTGTTGACTTTCCTACTCAGGAGACCCAAGGTAGATCTGTCGACGTCTCCAGACTCTGGATTCCCCTTCCACTTGTTCATTTTACTGTTTCTTTGACACAATAACAGTTGTATTTTTCCTTCAGCCAAATATTTGTAGATAAATCATAGTAGTCTGTGAGTTGTGACTCCAGATCATGGGTAAAGGTGTATAATATATACGGTGTTGTTATGAATTTTTGTTTCCTTATTAATTCATCATGTGTTAAATTGTAGTAATTCGCTGCAAATTTTAATATTATTGTGTTTTGAATATCTAATGTTGGTTTGCCTAGAAAGTGAAACGTTAGGCGCCATCATGATCCCTACGGTGGAATTCGGATCGTGACATCGAAATAGTACATGGCATTTCAATTCTTATCAAATCATGTAATCCCATGTCGGTAACAATAATCATATCTCAAGTAGTAATAAAACATGTCTAGTAACGGTGAAAATATTTTAATAATTGTAAACGTCTCAAGTAAATTGTTCAGTATCATATCAAGAAAAGGACTTGTCTTACATGAAAATTCAAAATAATTGATAACTTGTTCACATTAAAAATCATGTGTAAATCAAGTAAGTTATGAAAACACAAATTGTGGTAAAGTTACTAATCACAATAGTCGTGTCGAAATACCAAACTCGTCACCGCGAGCGATCCGTACGACTTTCTTCAATTAATCTATAACCACATCAACATCGGTCTTGTGTTAATTTTCTTTTTTAAGCTAGTTCATAGCTAATTCAGAATACCTAAGTTTCATGTTTGACTCTTAATTTGTCAATTTATACTTACTTTTGCTATTGGTAATTTAAACCAATTCAAAATCTATTAAATACAATCCATTCATATAATATACCTAGTTAATTTACTAAAAAGTCTCATGAATTTCTCCAAATTTCTTTTAACTTTATCTTTTAAACTCTTAGTTCAATTCCAACCTCATATCTATTCAGTCCTATACGGGATCATGTAAAAAAAAAAAAATTGTTTCTAAAGAAGGAAGAATACATATAATTGCCTTATCACTGAGACAAAGAAAATGCGATTTTTTTTCAGCTGGGTGTGAGTTTTTCAGTACCAAGACTGCAGTAGTAACCTTTCTGATTCGTATTGACTAAAGGATTTCCACCAAGTCCTTTCTCTGCTTTCTTATCCTTTTACCCGTATGAGTCCTCTTCTAGATTTTAAGTTCTAAAATCCCAAATCCTCACTAATTAGAGTTTTTTTGGGGGCTTTTGTATTCGTATCTATTTTTTGTGTCGTAATTTATACTCGCTTTGTAAAAAAAATACACCCGTACCCGTTTTTATGCATAACTTCAGCATGCGGGGCTGAAGTAGCAAAGGCAATCACGCAAAACTCCAGCATTCTACTAGACGGGCCTGAAGTAGAGAAGTTCCCAAGTTATAAAGAAAACAACTTCATCATACGGGGCTGAAGTTCTCCAGTTATAAAGACAAAAACTTCAGCATACAGGGCTGAAGTTCCCCAGTTATAAAGACAAAAACTTCAGCATACGTGGCAGAAGTTCCCCAGTTTACAAAGACAAAACTTCAGCTCTAGAGCTGAAGTTCTCTAGAACTGATGTTTTGTCTTTGTAACTGGAGAACTTCAACCCCGTATGTTGAAGTTGTTGTCTTTATAACTTGGGAAGAGCTGAAGTTCGTAAGTTTTGTCTTTGTAACTGGAGAACTTCAGTCCCGTATGCTGAAATTTTGTCTTTATAACTGGCGAACTTCAGCTTAACTGGTGAACTTCAGCTCAGCGAGGGGAAGGGAGCTGAAGTTATTTAAAAAGTGGGTACAAGTTAAAAGTTTTAAAAAAAATAGATATAAATTAAATGGGGGCGACCAAATTGGGTGTCCGCGTAATTTTTCCTTTTTTTTTGTCCTTTATGTCACACCACTAGCCTTTAGATGGGTTAGGCCCACTAACGTCCTTTCTTTGTTTCTTCTTTCATTTTATTTTTTTCTTTGTTTTAGTTAATTACTTACTTACCCTTCTTTAATGGCATAGAATATTATAACAATTCACCAAATAGTAGGATTCATATTGTTAAACTTGAGTGACATTGCTTAAGTATATAGTCCTTTGGGACGATCGACTAGTTCTTGCCCAAAAATATCAGTCCTCATTAGATGCTACTTCTCTGGTTGTTTGCTGTAATGAATAAAACCTTAAGAATCATGTTCTGATAACATCAATTGGAATGTGGCATCTGCCATAATTTCACATGTATTTTCTATTTGTTGCTCATAATATTATGCATTCATAGCCTTGATTTATATCCTCTTCTTGGGGCATTCCAACACTTGAAAAATTCAGTTGCTCCACTCTCTAACTCTCATAAATATGTTTCAATAAAACTCCTGGCCTAAAGCCAAATCTATTGTGTAGTTATCTTACATAATATAGCATTAAAATATAAATTGGTTTATTTTTTTTCTTTTCTTTTTTGTCTATAGTGTAGTTATTGTCACTTCTCAAACTATCCCCTATACGTGACTGATATCCAGCGAACACCACCCGCCGAGCGAACCATACTTTCATACCTTAGCAATTAATTTACAATATTTGATTATTTAAATGAGTATAATAACCTAATAACCATTACGAACAATTAATATCTCGAAATATCAAATTGAAACTCTAGCCCAAGTCTCACACTAGACCAAGGAGCATCTAAGAGAATTACAAAATGCATCATATGAATGAGTAATAAAGACTCTTTTGGCAGCATCCACGAACAATGCGGCAGCTCACCTCAATAGTTGAATCAACTCTAGCGAACTCGTCAATTACTAGCTCCGTCTTTACCAATAGTATCTGTATAGACATGCATGTAACTATACGTAAATATAACCCAATATGATCCTCGACCCGTCTCTCTGAATACCTCTGGAATAAGTGTTTGAGAATACAAACACACAACGAGCACAGAAATAATATACGCATAAATTCGTTTACCATATAATTACTCTATAAGGTCCAAATAATTATTCAACAACAACACTATATATCTCATGACAATCTACACTAAGGACTTGTCATAAACGACAGTGCAGAAAATTTATCAACACCTCAACCTGTCCATGGCATCATACACAATGCTTCAAATCTACCACGGCGACATACACAATGCCCCAAATATATTACGGCATCGAAGAAATAATTTCTAACGCCCCAATGCCATATCATGAGGCTACGCCACATCAAATCACACCACAAATTACTTATTAAATAATTTCAGTTTTTACAAAATAATATATATTTGCGGCTGGTCAAAGACCACAAATTTTACCAAGCATACGCTAGTCCCCATACATGGACCAGACAGACAAAACATACTTTCAACCCCACATGACATCGCATCAAAGCTTAAAATCTCACCTAACGGGGAGTTTTCCAACTTTGCAACGTCTAGAACACCAATCAAACGGCCTCCAATGATCTCAATCTATGTAAAATATTAATTAACAATGTCAATTAATTCTAGTCTGGTCAAATCTCAATATCCCAATCCATACTCAATATTTAATTAAAATTCCTAAATATTAAGACTCATATTCCAATAATAATAATCGTAGAGTTAAAAAAAAAGTATCTCTCACTTTAGAAACCAAACAGTAGCATTGAATGTCTTCAGCTATCTCGTACATCTCTTGAAAGTTGGAAAATTTCGTGGCCTTTCATTGATATTTTTCGGGGTTCAATTAATAATAGGCATCCAAAATAGTTTCAATTATATAATATTAGAATATAATCTATTAATATTGCTATGGAAACAGTAGCACTATGTCATCCTATAAGCTATCAAGTATTCTAAAATTATGAAGTTCGAATAGATTCCTTTTGTTCATACCCTTTTTTTATACTAAGATTTTAAACACTCAATTAATTAACTTGCCATAATTATTTATCTCAATCGTTACTATAATGATGCGACATAAGTTTCTAGTTATCATTATAAACTTACTTATCCTATCCCTAGGTCCCTAAAACGTGGCTGCACATAATATGGGCTTGGCCCACTTCTTTCAACCAAGTTATGATCCAAATTACTATATGCACGTGTTATTGTTTATTTAGTATACTATACATATTATATACAATATAAATCCTCGACCACTGGCTTAGTATTTGACTCAATAGTTATAAACTAAATTAATTCACTAATTTCATAATTAATAAAATTTAAAAATATCGAGTTATTATAGTTATTGTATAAAATATAATATTAATATTAACATTGGTAAGAAAATTTAATTTAATAATATGTTAGCCACGTATTTATATATCTTTGATCTTATTATAAAAAATGTTATTTACCGATAAAAAGATTTGAGTAGCTTAATTCAAAGTTCTAAAATATTTCTGTTGTTAATAAATAGAAAATCTTTCTATCTACTTTTAAAAGAATTTTGTACTTTTTTTTTCTATAAAGTTTATATTGTCTAAACAAAAATAAGATAGAAAATTTACAACTAAAGATATTTGTGTGGCCCCAAAATTTTAGAGGCCTAACGCAAAGGCTTTACTAGCCGGCCCTTTTGTATCTATACTCGCTTTTTGAGTCACGTTTTAACTTATACCCGCTTTGTAAAAAAAAGTGCAAGCGTACCCACTTTTTGCATAAACTTCATGCATACGGGACTGAAGTAGCAGAGGCAATCAAACAAACTTTAGCATTCTAGGATTTTTCAAGAACTTCAGCAGAAGATGCTGAAGTTATTTAGTTCATTTGTAAAAACTTCAGCACTAAATAAGCTGGAGTTTTGTCCTGGATTAATTAGTTTTGTCATAAAGCTTTTTCAAAAATTTCAGCAGAAGATACTGAAGTTATTTAGTTAATTTATAAAAATTTCAGCACTAAATAAGCTGAAGTTTTGCACATCTATCAGGAAGGCGGCGCCTGAAGTTGTAAAAATTAAGGTATAGGTTAAATAACTTTAAAAATATGGGTATAGGTTAAATGGGGGCGACCAAATAAGGCGCCCCGTGCAATTGCTACTTACTACTCTCCTTGAGCTGCCCCTCAATTTTCAGTAATTTCCCCACTAGGTTATATTTTTAGATGATCTAACACACTAGGTTATATAATTTTAAACCTTTTTTTTTTTGTTGACAAATAACTGAGGGCTACTTCATGATCCATTCCTGAAGACCTAGCATGCGTAGCTGATATTAATTGTGACTTACCCAATGAGATTGAGAAGTACAAATTCCAAAATTCCCTACCTCCAAAATTTAGTACCTATACATACTATGATCCAACGTAAAACCATGTTCTGGAAAGACAATTTGGGTCCTCTGGCCTATTTCTGTATTGGGCTTTCATTGATTGGACTTAGAGTTTGCAAATTTAAAGGTTTTTACCTAGTTATACTATATTAGAAACTTAGTTATCTATATTCTCTATATTTTGTAATTTGTAACAAGTATTTAGGTTTTTTTTATAAATTATATACATTGCTCCTTAAAAGGGTCTCATCCTATTATTAGTATCTTCAATTGAGAGATTTAATTACACCCTTTTCTTCTTCTTTTTTTCCTCTTCTTTCCTTTTTTTTTTACATCAAAATCCCTTAATCTACGCTCATAATCTTCATCTTCACTCTTTCCACCATTGTCGACAACTTTATAACAATAAAAAATCTTCAACTGCATTCTTGTCCTAGGAGACTGCACAACATTGAAAATGAAGAAACATTTAGGAATTGTATGATAACTGTATCATAATTATTTTTGAATTGTATTAGATATGTCAATGTCTAAAATATAATTGTATCATACTTGTATCTAACTTGTATATGGTATATTAGTACCCAAAATAATACATGATACAATACTAATAAATTAATACATAATTATCATATATTTATGATACAAACTGTGAATTATGATACATATACAATTATAATTAATCGCGATACAATTCTGAATAATTGTGATACAATTATTATCTTTATCTTTTTCAAGTTTCAATCACAACTATACACTAAAAATCTAATATAATCGTATTAATTGTATTGTATTGTATCAAGTATTGTTTTGGGTATTGATGTATCATATACAAGTCACATACGATAAAAAAATTTAGAAAGAAAGAAGACAAGATTCAAAACTTACACACAACTTGATTCTAGAGCAATATTCTGACTTTTGTCTGCTAGTGACATGCTAAAATTAAGAAATTTTGATTTTTTTTTTAATGATTTTATATATAACTTGTAAATATAAATATATCAAGTAATTAATAATGAACCTAAATAAAAGTGGTAGATAGGTTTCTATTATAATATAGTTAGGTAAAAATCCTTTTTAATTAGCATTTACTTGTAATTGTACAGGTGAGAAATGCCTGATTATCCTTCTTTATATTTGGTTTGGTTGAATTTACAAAAAACTAAATAGTGGATAAATTCGGAAAAAATTATGCTCTAATATTACCTTTAAACCAAAAAAAAAAAAAAAAAAAAAAAGAGGAGAACATTTAGATTAGTTTTTTCTTTTTGTTGTAAAATCTGACTTTTAAGTTGCATTTGATTTCTAAAAGCTTTTGGTTTAATTTCCGAAAAGATAGTTTGTATTAGAAACAAAATTTTCAATAATTTTACAAGTTTTTCCAAGATCATTTCTATCAAAACATTGCTACTAACCTGAAACGGATCCGTCGGATGATTAGTGTAACAACAATAGAAAGGAACTAACGGAAAGGTCCCTGTATAAATTATGTAGCAAACGGAAGTAACATGTGTATCTTTTTATACATTGTAATAGTTCTACCGTACTACTCTCGCGAAAAAGAAAAAAAAAATACGGTGCCTGTGTCATATTTATTTCTTCAACAATGTGGGTTGATATCAATTTAAATTTTATCGGGGATAAAAATTTAGGTAATTTCTTCTCATTTATTCAAGTTTTGATGGACAGAGTTACTCGATATCTGTACTAATAGAAGATAATAAATACATTATGTAAAATTAGTTGAGATACGGACAAATCAGCCCGAACACCAACTATTATTTTAAGAAAATGTCATATTTCTTCAATTAACAAACAACCACCAACTGCAAGTCCACTAGCTCTGGAAATGATCTTTCTTATTAACCTAGAAATTGGTCCAATTGGAATTGAAGCAAATCTTGAATTGCAGGACAAATAATCTCAGATATTAACACGTAGGTAACATTCTCACTTCTAAGTGCATATAAAGCCAAGAAACAAACCTAAAATTTAAAGGGAGCAAATGCCTCATCTATCAATAATAAAGAGCCTTTAAAACTTGTCTTAGCTTCGAATAGAGTCCACGGGAATCTCAACTGTTGGAAGAGGACCCTTTCAAGAATATTGATAAAGTTGTCCGGTGGAGCTAGAATTTTGGTTAAGGGATATTAAAATATATAAAAATAAATATATCAAGAAATGAAGGGGGAGTCAATACATAATAGATATATATATATATATAATTTCTTTTACCTACCTACACAGTATATTTTTTTGCAAAGGGATATTATTTGACACCCTTTCCCGTAAGGTGGCTCGGCCACTGAAATTGTTTCCGTATAAGTTATAGGTCACGAGTTTAAAATATGAAATCAACAACTGATACATATATTAAAATAGACTATCTATGTCATACGTGAATACAA
Organism: Nicotiana paniculata; assembly: GCA_005239505.1. NCBI lineage: Eukaryota > Viridiplantae > Streptophyta > Magnoliopsida > Solanales > Solanaceae > Nicotiana > Nicotiana paniculata. Next base: position 75,672 of record ML317094.1, on the reverse strand, counting down.
AATACTTTGCGGGTGAGAACAACTTTTTATAGGAATCTCAACTGTCCCGCGTGGACAAACAACTTAACATACGTATGAAGACAAAAGATATTCCCAAAGAATCAAGTTTGGGTCAGCAATTCCCAAGTTCTCATGTGACGTGTTAAGTCCGTGAATTTATTATGAAGTTGCTTTCCTTCTAAAAGTTTGACAGGGATGTAGCCCTTTTGTCATTTTATATGTTATATGTGGTCCATATAACATTTATGACCTAAATTAGTTTGCAAATTTTACTCTTGCAGAAAAAAGGCCAAAAAGCCACAATCAAAGCACCTATTAACATTTTTTAATCTGATCGTGTCTGAAGATTTTCAAGTTATTGGTATCAAAAACATCATATTAAGAAATTATCTATTCTAAATTTTCCTGTTTACGTAGCAAATTATTTTCGTAAATAATATATGTCACTTCTGCGTCATCCAAAATTGGATAATACTTTAGTCGTTATTGTCATATACTATTATAGGAGTATCTTGTATAGCCAGTCACAGAACTGGATTATGGATAAAAGATTATCTTCCCTTTATCTTACTTAGAAGTATTCCTTCTGTCCCAAAAGCATTTGACACTCTTTGCTTAATGCAATATTAATATTAATTAATCCAAATTAGACTTTTTTTCCTCCGTTTTGTTTTTCCCGTTTTAATTTGAATTTGGCGATTTGCGTAAATGGTTGTTTTTAGTTGCAGCCTTACATGAAGAGTTGCAACTCTTCAGTATTACCCAACATTTTCGTTATAAATACATGAATTCTCCCTCAGTTTTTCCTTACGAAAATTCTGATTTCTCCTTCTTCCTTCTACAATGTTTTAACATAAAAGAAAGCAATAAGTATGATTTACTATTGTTCTTTGAGTTCATTGGTCACTGGGGTTTGAAGTACCGCTACACCAGTGAAGTTATCCGTTCTATCCCGGGAGAAAATAATCCTAAACCTCAGGTACTAGGAGTGGATTAAGTTCCTTAAGAAAACACTGTGAATTCCGTTGGTTCGGGTTAATTCTGTTCTTCTCCATTTCTGGTTTTACATTGTTTACATTTTTTTTTTTTGAATATATTTTTGAATACAGAATACTAACAAGCTTAAGGAACTTAATTTTATTTTTTTGTATTCATCTTATATTCTGTTTGTGGGAGACTAAATCCTAGTGATTTCTACTCTCAGTTTAGAGACTAAAATCTTCGGATTTTCTACTCCTTGGTTGCCATTACGAGATTAAAATCTTTGTGATTTTCTATTCGTTCTGTATTCGGTTTGAAGAAATAAAATCTTCACCGTGGTATTGATCTGTTTCTGTTAAAATTATTCGGTTTGAAGATTTTACATACTTCATCATTAATTAATTTTGTTTCTGTTTTGTGATTAACAGAAATGGCAGAAACAGGAACCCCGTGGTTGGCTCACGAACAATGTTGCTACTTCCTGTCGTTCTTCTCCGGTGGAAAAGCCCGGAAAATTTTCCGGAATTGATTCAAACGTTGGCAACAAAAGATATTCTTCTATTTGACTACTTTGAGTCTACAGAAGTTCATCAAGGAGGACGTTGCAATTCTGCCGGAATCAACTCCTGATAATGAACGTTTTATTGCGACTGAGGCATGGAAGCACTCAGATTTCTTGTGCGAGAATTTCATCTTAGCGGACTAAGGATGATCTTTACAACGTCTATAGTAATGCAGAAATATCGAAAGAAATATGGGATGCGTTGGAAAAGAAGTATAAAACGAAGATGTCAGTTTGAAGAAGTTTGTTGCAACCAAGTTTTTGAACTATAAGATGGTAGACAACAAGCCTATCATTACCCAATGTAAGTTATAATTCATGATCTCCCTGCTGAAGGTATAATCCAAATTAATGCTTTTGTTGAAAGTATTAATTTTGTTACTAATTACGAATTTTTCATTGAAGGTTTGGTCATCAATGAGGCATTTCAAGTTGCAGAAATAATTGAGAAGCTGCCTCCTTTATGGAGGGACTTTAAGAACTACTTGAAATACAATCGCAAGGAGATGAAACTCGAAGATCTCATCGTTCAATTGAGAATTGAAGAGGACAATAAAGTTGTAGAAAAGAACGCGTGGGAACTCAACAATTATGGGAGAAAATATTGTTGAAACTACTCCAACTAATCCGAAGAAGCGGAAGAAGTCTTCTGTACCAAACAACTATTCCGGCAAGAAAAAATTCAAGGAAAACTGCCACAACTTTGGAAAGGTTAGACACAAAGCTGCAGAATGTCGTGATCTAAAAAAATAGAAGAAAAAGGGTTAAACAAATATGGTTGAACAAATGATGATATTGATGACTTGTGTGTTATGTTGTCTGAATGCAACTTAGTGGGAAATCCTTAGGAGTGGTGGATTGATTCTGGTGCCACCCGCTATGTTTGTGCGGCTAGAGAAGCATTTGCTTCATATGCTCCCGCTGGACCTGAGGAGACCATTTTTATGGGAAATTCATCAACGGGCAAAATTAAAAGTTAGAGAAATATATTCCTGAAGATGACCTCTGGCAAGGTGGTGACTCTGAACAACGTTTGTCTTATTCCTGAAATACTGAAGAACATAGTTTCTATTTCACTTCTCGTCAAGAACGGGTTTAAATGTGTTTTTGTGTCAGTTGTAATAAGTAAGAACGAGATGTACTTAGGAAAAGGTTACCTTTCTGAGGGCCTTTTCAAGCTAAATGTAATGGTTGTTGACAATAATAAAATTTCAGCTTCTTCTTACTTGAGTCAAATAATTTATGGCATATATGTTTGGGGCATGACAATTATAAACCTTGCGAAAAATGATTAATTTGGAAGTATTGCCTAAGCTTGAATGTAACAAATCAAAATGTCAAATATGTGTGGAATCAATGTATGCTAAACATCCTTATAAGTCAGTTGAAAGAAATTCAAATCCTTTAGACTTAATTCATACAGATATTTGCGACATGAAGACAATACCATCTCGCGGTGAAAAGACGTATTTCATAACTTTTATTGACGAAAATCCTCGATATTGTTATGTTCATTTACTTAATAGTAAAGATGAAGCAATAGATGCATTCAAGCAATACAAAAATGAAGTTGATACGCAACTTAACAAGAAAATCAAAATGATAAGAAGTGATAGAGGTGGTGAATACGAATCTCATTTGGAAGAGATATGTTTAGAATATAGAATTATTCATCAAACAACGGCCCCTTACACGCCCGAATCCAATGGGATTGCGAAAAGAAAGAATCGATCATTAAAGGAATGATGAACGCTTTGTTGATAAGTTGTGCTTTGCCCCAAAATTTGTGGGGGGAACCCATTCTTACGGCTAACCGGATATTAAACCGAGTACCCCATAGCATAACGTAATCCATTCCATATGAAAAATGGAAAGAAAGGAAGCCCAACTTGAATTATTTTGAAGTGCGGGAGTGTTTGGCAAAAGTGCAAGTTCCTAAACCCAAAAGGGTAAAGATAGGACCGAAAATCATTGATTATGTTTTCATAGGATATGCAACAAATGGTAAAGCATATCGATTTCTGGTTCACAAATCGAAAAATCTCGACATTCATAATAATACGGTTATAGAATCAGATAATGCTAAATATTTTGAATATATATATATATATGTATAAAAAGAAATGTGAGTCGATTAGTGAAGGATCTAAACGACCTCGGGAAGAAACTAAAGAAAGTACGTATAATCAGGAGGCTCCAAGACGTAGTAAATGTCAAAGAGCATCTACTTCATTTGGACTAGCTGTTGTGACTTTCTTATTAGAAAATAAGCCTCGAACATTTAAATAAGCTTGTCTTCTTCCGAACCATTATTTTAGAAAGAGGCAGTCAATAGTGAAATAGAATCCATACTGAACAACCATACATGAGAATTTGTTGATCTTCCCCCATGCAATAAACCATTAGGTTCTAAATAGATTTTTAAGAGGAATATGAAAGATAATGGTACTATTGATGAATTTAAGGAAAGACTTGTGGTCAAAGGGTATAGATAGCGAGAAGATCTTTATTATTTTGATACATACTCTCCAGTCACAAGAATTACGTCTATACGAATGTTAGTAGCATTAGATACGGTATATGGTCTTGAAATTCATCAAATGGACGTCAAAACGACCTTCTTAAATGGATATTTGGAGGAAGAAATTTTCATGGAACAACCTGAAGGGTTTGTGGTTCCAGGTAAAGAAAAAAAGGTATGAGGACTTGTCAAGTCGCTTTACGGACTAAAACAAACACCCAAACAATGGCATGCGAAATTTGACCAAACAATGATGTCAAATGATTTTAAGATAAATGAATGTGATAAATGTGTATACATTAAAAATGTTGCAAATCATATAGTCATTGTTTGCTTACATGTAGATGATATGCTGATAATGAGTAATGACATTGCCAACATAATGGTACTAAGTATATGCTAACTAGCAAGTTTGATATGAAAGACTTGGGAGTTGTCGATTTAATTATTGGTATTAAGATCCTAAGACCCCTCAAGGTTTGGAATTGTCGCAATATTATTACATTAAAACAGTACTTGAAAAATTCAAGTACTTAGATTTTAAAGTTTCAAAGACTCCAATTGACGTGAATCTTGCACTTGCAAAGAACAAATCCAAAGCATACCACAATTGGATTATGCTCGTGTGCTGGGATGGTTAATGTATATATAACGACCCGGTCGGTCGTTCCGTGAGATTTACCCCGTTTCTCCCATTTATGCTTTATCATATATTGCTTAGCCTGTTTATGTTGTGTTGGGTCAGTTGGTTTGGGTCCGGAGTGGTCATGGTGAGAATTAAGGCCTTTAGTCTCCTAAAGTAGCCTAATAGTTGAGAAAGTCAACTGAGAGTTGACTTACTGGTGAACGACCTAAGAATGCGGATTTTATGACTCGGATAGCTTCGTTAGGTGATTTGGAACTTAGAAGTGTGTTCGGAATGAAGTTTTGATGTCCGGTGTAGAATTAGGCTTGAATTGGCGAAAGTTAGTTTTTGGCGATTTCTGGTCGGCGGTGGAAAATAGGCTATTGGGGTCATGGGATTCCGAAAGTTGGAAAATGTCCGTAATGTCATTTTGGGTATGTGTGCAAAATTTCAGGTCAATCGGAGGTGTTTTGGTTGGTTTCGGCGTAGTTGGCGAAATTTGGAAATTTCAAAGTTCATAGGCTTGAATTTGATGTAATTTTGGTGTTTTCATGTAGTTTTTGGTGTTTCTAAGGCTCGACTAAGTTTGAATAATGCTATGGGGTGTGTTGGTATGTTTGGTTGGGGCCTCGAGGGGCTCGGGATTGATTTTGGATGGTTAGTGGAGTTTTGAACTTAAGAAAATGCAGGATATGGCTGCTAGTGTAAGTTTCTAGTGTTGGCCGCACCTGCGGATAGGTAGCCGCAGGTGCGAAGGAAGGCTGGGCAGGAGGAGTCCGCAGGTGCAAAGAGTTGGCCGCACCTGCGAAGCCGCAGGTGCGGAGAAATGGCCGTAGGTGCAAAATTTGGTTCGTTAGTGGGATTGCGCAAGTGCGCACCTGGGACCACAGGTGCGGGTCCGTAGGTGCGAAATTTGGTCCTCTAGTGGGATTGCGTTGGTGCGCACCTGGGACTGCAGGTGCGATTAAAGGTCCGCAGGTGCGGAATTGCTGGGCAGAACAGTATAAAAGAGGCCTCCGTGAAATTTTATTCATTTCACCATTGTTGCATGCGGTTGGAGCTCATTTGACGGCAATTTGAAGAGAGAATTCGTGGGTCTTCAGTGGAGGTAAGTTCACGAGTTATTAAAGTCGATTCTATGCTTTTTTGTTCGGATTAGGAAATTGAAAGATAAAAGTAGGAAAAGGTTGGGAAGAATGGGTGGAGGATTGGAAAAATTCTTTTGGCAAATTGGGTAGGCAATTGTGGTCTGATTATGGCGTTTTTGGTATGTATAGAATCGTGGGAGGTCGAGGTTTCTAGTGATGTAAATTTCTCGGGTTTGGTACTAATTTGATAGTTTTCGATTGGGTTGCATTCTTTTAGTATATATTAATGATGTTAAACTGGTTTTGGCAAGATTCGGAGAAATCGGGAGCCAATTTGAGGGGCAAGAGCATAGCGGACTAGTGTTGTGGCCCGGTAGAGGTAAGTAATGATTATACATCTTGTCCTGAGGGTATGAAACCCCCGACTTCATATTTCTCACTGATTTTAGAATGGCGCACATGTCAGATGACGAGTATGTGGCGCACACTGATTTTTGGATTGGACTTGGTCCTCTCCGCGGCAACTATTGAATTGCATATTTTACTCAAAACCTTATGTTAAATTATGTTCTAAAGATTGTTGCAATATTTTGGCTATAAGCCGTATTTGGGGCCTCGTGCCGATCTGTTTAGACCCCTTGGAGGCTTTATACTGATTTTTCCTCACTGTTTATTGATGATTTCACTCAGTCACATTGTGCTTACTGTTTCGAAACTCAGCCTGATTTACACTACTTTGAGATTTAAAAAATGATGTTTTGGGTTGAGTACCCCATTTTACTGATTCGCCCGAGGGGCTTTTGAGAGGTTCTGCTGAGTGAGGCCGAGGGCCTGATTGTGAGGATATGATACGCCACGAGGTGGCTTGATATTAGCGCTTTGGCTTAAGGATCCCCTCCGGAGTCTGCACACACTCCCAGTGAGCGCACCGAGTGCCAAGTGACGAGTGATTGGGAGGCATGAGTGACTGTGAGGTATGTCTGAGGGGCTGATTATGAGTGATTGTGAGGTATGCCCGAGGGGCTGATTATGAATGATTGTGAGGCATGCCCAAGGGGCTGATTATGATATATGTTTTTTCCCGAGGGACTACTTATGATTTTACCACTTTCACTCTGAACTTATGAAATATATTTTTCCCGAGGGGCCTCTTTATGATTTATTTCATTTTCATACTAAATCTTTCGGTTTGAAGTTGTTGAAAATATACATTTTTCAAAGGATTTTTTTGAAGTTGATTTTAAGGCATGATGATTTCATATATCTATGTTTATTCTGTTGGAAAGAAAGGTTGTGCATATTGTGAATTGATGACATTGATTTTTTATGTGTTTTCTTGCCGCTTAGACTTGATTTACTTCCATTACTACTGAGTTGGCATACTCACATTACTCCCTGCACCCCTGTGTGCATATTCAGGTGCAAATACCGAATATTAGCCATCTATTCCGTGCGGAGCCGAATTGCGAGATATAGAGGTAGTTGTTCAGCGTCCGCAGCATTTCTGTTTCCCTTCTTGTTGTATCTAGCTATTTATTCAGAGGTTTTGTATTATAATAGTATACCTTTGGCTTATCTCTCTTAGATGCTCATGGCATGTTGGCTCCGGGTTTTGGGGTTGGTTGCACTGTTTATTGGCCTAATGTATTTAGTAAACTCTGTATATTTTATGAAATGCTTGAAATTGGTTGGGATTTTTTAAAGAAAACTGTAAATATGTGATTGTTGGCTAGCCTAGTCCCACGATAGGTGCCATCATTGTCGGTTTAGGATTTAGGGTCATAACAATATATCATGAATTGTACTCGACCAAATATAGCTTGTGCTTTGCACTACAATAATTATCCTGCGATGATTAAGGATACTGTGATGTAAATTAGATCAACGACTTAATTGATTCTAAATCCACAATTGGATACGTATTCACTATTGGTGGAGGAGTGGTATCTTGGAAGTTGTCCAAACAAAATTGTATTGTTCGTTCTACAATGGAGGTTGAGTTTATAGCCTTAGATAAAGTCGGTGAATAAGTTAAATGGCTCCAAAATTTCTTGAAAGATATTCCATTTTGGCCCAAATCATTGGCTCCAATATGCATACATTGCGATAGTCAAGCGGCAATTGGAAGAGCTAGGAACGTTATGTATAACGGTAAATTTTGTCATATACGACGAATACATAAAACCGTTAGGCAGCTACTCTCTAGGGGGATCATCATAATTCACTTCGTAAAGTCAAGCGATAATGTGTCGGATCTGCTTACAAAAGGTGTAACTAGAGAGGTAGTTGAAAGATCATCGAGGGAAATGAGACTATGGCTGAGGACAAATCATTGTGGCGGTAAATCTACCTAAAAGAATGGAGATCCCAAGATCTAGGTTCAAGGAGATCAAACAAATTCATTAATTACGGTTCAACATTGTCAACTAAAATTTTGGTCCATTCTCGTGATGATACAATGTTCAATACCAAGGATAAAGCATTAAGGCTTTTTAATGGCTTCTAAATTTGATACGGGGTATATAAAAGAGTGTATCTACGGGATGACACGTTTAGGAATAACCTATGTAAGTGTGAAGTGTTAGCCGCTTCAAGGAGAATTTTGCAATGCCAGATCTCTACGCACTTATGCAACCAGGCGGTTTTCATGGTTGAAACGAACACAACAATGAGAACCAAAGACGGTTATGGGTTGATTGTGTGACTTATGGTTGTCTAGGTATACACCAAAGTTTGATGGTTTAAATATATCAAATCTATCAATTTATCAAGTATATCGGACAGAAGTTCACTACGGAAAGTTCAAAGGGAAACCTACTTATCCAGATGCGATTAATCCTTGCTTGTAAATTACATAGTTTTTCATGCATATTTTCGTAATATAGCCATTCCCCATTCATGTGGGGGATTGTTGGTCTTAAGCTTCTTAAAGCTTAAAATAAGGTGAATGTGAAATGGAGGAAAAAGAAATTTTTTTAATTTCCCTCTTTGACTAAGGGGAATTATCCCATATCGGAGGAGGAAAAGAGTTTTTATGGGTATATATATACAATCGCACTTCTTCTAGCTATTAAATAGTTGAGAAAAGGCAAGTCTCGCACCGTCGTGGTTGTCGCTCGCTCGACTCGACTTCGGATTTGGTCAAATGATCTGATTGATTGATTAATTTTTTGGGACCTAATTTATTTGTTAATATTAATGCAATATTATGTATTCCAAATTAGACCGTTTCTATAATGGTAATTTAATTTTTTTTCTCCATTTTCTTTTCCCGTTTTAATTTGAATTTGGAAGTTTGCGTAAATGGCCATTTAATAGAACAACCATTTTTTAGTCGCAACCTTACATGAAGAGTTGCAACTCTTTAGTAACATTTTATCTATTAGTCCTCCGGTATACGTGTCACGACCCAAATTCTAACTAGCCGTGATGACACCTAACCCAACCCGCTAGGTAAGCCAATTAACAACTAACCAAATTCCAATAACAATTAATAAATCAATTAAGTAAAGAAATGTTTGTATCTAATACATTCCCTAAGGATCGGTAGTACAAATCATGAGTTTCTAAGAATGGAGTTTACAAATCTGGTATAAATTAAATACATCATCTGTTCGAAAAGTACATAAACGGAGCTTTATGAATCTAAGGCTACCATGAACAAGAGGCAGCTACAACGGGAATGCAGATACATCTTCAAATCCAGCTCCCATCGAACACGGCAACATCAAAATCCAACATCCGCATGCAAGGTGCAGAAGTGTAGTATGAGTACAACCGACCCCATGTACTCAGTAAGTAACAAACCTAACCTTAGGTTCAAAGTAGTGACGAGCTAGAGCAAAGGTCGGTTCCAACACCAATAACAAGAACAGTTCATAACAACATAGTACAAATAATAAAAGAAGTATCTCAGAAATAAAATGCTCAGCTCGTTCACAGTTCCAGAAATTAGGTATGCTTTTCAAGTATCTTAGTAAAAACCTAAATCTTTTACCGAAATTGCCAAAAATATGAGTAAGTTTGAAAACTGTGATTTTCCCAAAAATCCTTTCAACAATAAATAAGATGTTTCATTTTCGGATAGAATGAGGAAAGTACATCTCTATGCCTACATGTCAAGATACATGTAAAATCATAAATGTCACCAAAATCGGGTAGCAGAAGGAAATGTATCTATATGTATGTATCTCAAGTACGCATGCCAAATTCAATGCATCTTAGTGATGAACTAGTGTAATCACACTCTCAGAGTACTCAATCTCACTGTCTCGCATTCTCTCTCACCATGCTAAATACCTAACACACTCAATCACTCATCATTGTACAATACATGTTGCGGCGCACAACCCGATCCACATATAGCCATAAGACCTGTTGCGGCGTGCAACCCGATCCACATATAAATAGCAATAAGGCCCGTTGGGACGTGCAACCCGATCCCCTCCCCACACGCATATATATATATATATATATATATATATATATATATATATATATATATATATATATATATATATATATATATATATATATCAGTAAAACCTGCTGCGGCGTGCAGCCCGATCCCATAAGTGTAATCAATATAACACGCTTCGGCGTGCAGCTCGATCCCATAATATCACTCCCACTCAGGCCCTCGGCCTCACTCAGTCATCAATCTCTCCAGTCTCTCTCGCATACGCTCAAAATGTTATGAAACTAGCCCGAATATGATGATATGATGTATCAATAAATAACAACAGAGACTGAGATAAGATATGTATATGAATGCATATGACTATATAAGTGCAATGAAAGTAGATATCTCAACAACATAAATGACCTCGGTGGGTCTTAACAGAATAAACATGTAGCCTAGACATGGCTTCTAACATGGATCACATCCCAAGAGCTCAAGTACTTAGAAATTTCATGGTTATAGGTAAGGTCAGGTAATTACACAGTACCAAAAAAATAACGAAGTCATAATTCACACGGTGCACGCCCACACGCCCGTCACCTAGCATGTGCGACACCTCAACACCAAACACATAACACGTAATTCAGGGTTTCATACCCTCAGCACTAAGTTTAGAAGTGTTACTTACCTCGAACAAGCGAATTCCAATATCGAGCAAGCCAAGCGATGCTCCAAAAATGACATATCGCGAGTTCCGACCTGCGAACGACTCGAAACTAACCAAAAACAACTCAAATACATCAAACAATGCTAGGGAAACTAATCCCTATCGAAAAATATCGAATCTTTAATCAAAATCCCAAAGTCGGCCAAAAGACTAACTCGGGTCCACACCTCGAAACCCGACAAAATTTAAAAATTCGACAACCCATTCAATTACGAGTCCAACCATACTAGTTTCACTCAAATCCAATTCCAAATCGATGTTCAAAACGTAAAAATTCACATTATGAGACTTTAGGCCAAAATCCCCAATTTCCTCTTTGAAAATCGTCAACCAAAAGCTAGAATCAAAGGTAAATTTTCATGAAATTTAACCAAAACCGATTAGAGAACACTTAACCCAATCCACATTATGAAAATTGCTTCAGGAATCGCCTCAATCCGAGCTTCATAGCTCCAGAAATGTGAAAATGGCCGAAACCTCGAAATGGAGTACTTTATAATCACTGGACTAATCAATGAATCGAGATCGCGGAAATGCCATCGCGATCATGAAGATGAAAAAGCACTGCCTCAGGAATACCATATGCGATCACAGACAAAGCTAGGCAATCACGAAGAACATGCAACACTGCCTTCAATAAAAGCACTACGTGATCACGTTAAAACTCATCCGAACGCGACCAACACAGACTCACACCATCACGAACGCGTCCAATATTACGCGAACACTTTGAAGAAATTCTCTAGCCTTAGATCCTCAGCCCATTACTATGCGAACGCCGCCTGACTTGTGCGAACGCGGATAGTACCCAGCTCCAAGCTACGCGATCGCGGCCCTCTAATCGCGACCGTGATTAAGAAACTACCAAGCCCCAGTTCTCCCTATACGCGATTGCATCTCATACTTCGCGATTGCGAAAAGCAATTGGGGCACCAGAAACCTGAACACACCAGTAATGCAAAAATGAAGAAAATGGTCTGAAAACAATCTGAAACACGCTCGAGGCCCTCTGGACCACGTCCGAGCATCCCAAAAAGTTCCATAACATAATATGGACCTACTAGAGGCCTCAAATCACGCATAACAACATCGTAATGATGAATCGCACCTCAAATCAAACTTGAAGAACTTTGAACTTGCAACTTCCAAAACTCGCGCTAAAACATACCAAATCAACTCGGAATGAAACCAAATTTTGCACACAAGTCCCAAATGACAAAACGAAGCTCTTCCAATTCCCGGAATCATAATACGAATCCGATATCAAAAAGTCAACTTCCGGTCAAACTTATGAACTTTCCAAACCTTCAAATTTCCAACTTTCGCCAATTTGTGCCGAAACCTTCTAGAAACATCCAAATGCAAATCCGGGCATACGCTCGAGTCCAAAATCACCATCTGGACCTATCAAAACCATTAAAACTCCGTTTCGGGGTCAAATTCATAAAAGTCAAACTTGATCAACTATTCCAATTTAAAGCTTCAACAATGAAATTCATCCTTCCACATCGATTTTGAATAACCTGAAAACAAAAATCGACGATTCACATACGTTATAATACATCATATTGAGCTAATCATGCCTGTAAACTACCGAGCGAAATTCAAATGCTCAAAATAACCGGTCGGGTCGTTACATCCTCCTCCACTTAAACATATGTTCGTCCTCGAATGTGACCAGAGTTTTTCTTAAGCCATCAAATCACCATGTAACCTTACCATGCACATACCCGGGGGTGATCCCAAGTCACCCTATTCCATATAGGCCGGACAACACAACATACTGAAGATCATTACTCCAACCTTATCCCATCAACCACAGAATCCTATTTACAACATTCAAAATTTCCTACAAGACCTGAACCTCGCAATCTGCACACTATATAAGTATGAACATGCTATATCAAGCCACAACCATAACTTAAGGCACAATAACAGGATGTACCACATAACAATTATAGCAATGATTTCTAATCACTGTAGCTGCTCAAAACAACCCAATACCGGTAATAGACCTCATATCAAACAAAACCTCGTTCTACAACCTTCGTACACTGCTGATGATGAAAGAAACACGCGAAAACTCATAACCATTCATCATATCAACAAGTCAAGGAGCTCACTCTCCTTCAACAAGAACTATAGCCAATTTCTAAGCCGACTTTCGATATTATCCTTCCAAATATACCGCAATCAAATCCGATAGAACCCATTCTAAATCCAATGACTTTATCTTATCAATTACCAACTACTCTACTGACATGCAACACCAATACTACCTAGAGCCACAAACCATGCAATCCATGTACCTATGCGCAATAATTCAAATGTACTCAAACATGGAAAATGACTCAAACGAGAGAACCGTTCCGCAAGCTCAACAAATACTGCCACAATGCAATGCAAAAATCCCATCACACACCGTAGAACCATAACGCTCGAATCTAACATAAAAGATCGTATCTCAACATAACTCTGCTGCAATGCGTGACCCCATCCAAACACTTGTCCGTACGAAATACCTCAGTCACTATACTCAAAATCAATAACCACGTGTAAATCGACATCAATTACCCCAGGTTTATGACCATAACCACGGAGGAACCAATAACACAATACTACAGACCGAAAAGAACATCACCAAATGCGCAATCAGTAATTCAACACCTTAATATCCATCTCGCTCAAATTCTGCTATGAGGCCCAAATAGGACCGCACCATGTGGGGCATAAAACCAACGAATAACATCCCCTCATAGCATAGAAGAGTAACTCAAAGAACATATCATAACATGGATAAAACCGAATGGCACATCTCTCAAGAATAGCAGTACGGAGCCAACCAATCTAACGTGATGTAGAATACACATCCTCATTAGCCCACCAACGGACCCCGAATCAACCATAGTCATCCAAAAATAGATAAATAACCATCTGAAGGTCCACCATGACTGAACCATAGCACTTACTGTCATTTGACTAGCTCTAGACACAACTTCACAATCCACAATCAAGAAACAATCTGTTTATGAGAACTCCAGTCTCTCAATCCATAGAACACACGAATTTCCATATCTGATACCAACTCCACCGCCCGAACATCTAACACATATCTCATACACGATCATCCCACGAGGAATACTTATATAATTCTTCCGTACCACATAGCGAATATCTGAATATCAGCAGTCGATTAACCAGGAGAGTATTGCAATACCAATGAAGTATCTGTAAATCAAAATACAGTGCGCCCTTCTAAAATGTACACTTCCCTCAAGTAATACCAAATAGTAATATCACTCACCTAGTCATCTGAAACCGTCTGTGTTGCTTAAGGATTCATGACCTTACCTTCAAAATTGAACCATGACCTTGCACATGCAAATTCCAATCCTACACATCACAACACATATATCATCCCGCCATATAAAAAGGTACGAGAATATCATAATCACTTTGATCACCGGCAAACTACATACTCAATTAGCCAGGAACTTTTCATTTGATCTCATATGGGAGAAGATCACAATATTCAACATGCTCCTCACGCCGGTAGGAGATATCCACTTCGAACCATGGTAGAAATATCGAAACTCTTCGAAACCCATTAATGCGTAACCAAGTCATCAGAACTGAGTCCCTCTAACTCAATTAAGCCACACAGGTTGCCAAAACCCAAGAGCATCTCCACAAAACAACAGTAGAAACTCACCACGTCATAGGTACCCAAAAAACCGATCATGCCCATTACCGTGTTGATTCGACCTACTACCAATTGTCCTATTTCTCCGAGTTCCTTCTAAATTTCCTTCAAGTTGATATTTCTCCTTGCTAGAACACCACGATCCTTAACCAAAACTCGCCCCACGAACTCTAGCATATAACCACACCGCCCTAAGGCCCATAAGCCGCTGAATTCCCTCTTAAGTACCCCATAAGTACCACAACCACGATACCTACTCTGAAGAGACCTTATGCAAACCCAAAACTATTTCCTTCACCTCCTCGATACTGAAATGTATAACTCGCAATGTTATAGAAATGCCACAAGTCTGGACACCATCCAATGTAAATCTCAGTTTCTAGCCATATAAAAATCCTGAAAGTTCTCAATTATTACATATGAATCTTGAATCCATTAGAACCATTCTTGAGAATTTTCCACTCTACTCAAATCTCAATTGCACCGCCCAAATGGGCTGAACGACCTGTGCCCCATTAGCATGACAACACCCAAAGAAGTAACCCCACCGTAATGCAACAAACAAATTCCTACTCCATGCACACTACATCTTTCACGAAGAACCACTCAATTTCCCATGATTCCCATATACCCATATAGTGTAATACAACCCGTATCCAGAAATTCCCTTACTCGAGTCATGCTCAATCTCAACCTCTTCAAGTCATAACTGATTCAGCATACCTCTAACTAAAATCAATACAACATATAACCATGCAATCCAATAGTCAATAACAGAATCCCCCACTTTTCTCAAAGACATGGAATAAAATATCTAATAACTGACAACAACAATACCCCATTACTGCCATAATACCACAGTAAAGATTCAACTAAATCCTTCATAAGCTCATGTAACACAACCCATCTAATACCTCAAATCATCTGCAAATCTAGCATTCATCATCATGACGGTTAGGTCACCTATTACAACTGGTCCAAACTCAAATCGCACAAATATAACCAATTGATAGAAAAGAAAGCCTCCACACCACATCATAGAAATTACACATACGTAGATAACTCAGAGGTTACAACCCTCTTGCATAGCCTCAAACTGACATCTATTTATACCCTTTCACATCCACAACTACTATGCAATCACTTAATCTTCCTGAGTCTGAACTCATCAAAAGGCATGAGAACCTAATTCATCCCACTATTAAATAACATGAAAGACCTTCCAATGCACTAATAGCTTGAGACTATACGTCCAATCAAGACAAAATCAAACACCCAATAGTACTTTCTACATCTCAAGAAAACTCTTCTCAACATATTCAAACCATATGAACACATCTCGCAGTCTCCTCATACTCATCATATAGCCATCCAATCACTCATGGAGCCATAAATCCCACCTATAGGGACACTACTGGACATATAAGTCCAAAAGCACATGATCACACAACTGAAATCTCTATGCTCAAGCTACAGTCAAAACTTGGCCTCTAGTCATCCAGACTGGCCCATCATCAGTGCACCAAAATCACATCTCGCACCTCACCCATGGAATCACAAGCCATTGATGCACATCTGATACTGATCGCTAACATGTGCATACGAATGCGTAGAAGGAATTCAAAGAGTTATATTTTAAGCTGAATCAATGCCTCACAATAATGAGAGAAATATGAGAAGCATATCCTAAATGTCCTGTAGCCTCTCGAAGATAGGTATGGACGTCATCATACCGACCTGCAAGACTCTAATAAACATTTTCTCATGACTTGTAGAACCTATGAACCTAGAGCTCTGACACCAACTTGTCATGACCCAAATTCTAACTAGTCGTGATGGCACCTAATCCAACCCGCTAGATAAGCCAATTAAAAGTTAACAAAATTCTAATAACATTTAATAAAGCAATTAAGTACAAAAATATCTGAATCTAATATATTCCTGACGGACTAGTCGTACAAATCATGAGCCTCTAAGAATAGAGTTTACAAATCAGGTATGAATTAAATACATCATCAGTTCGAAAAGTACATAAATAGAGTTTTATGAATCTACGGCTACCATGAACAAGAAGAAGCTACAACCGGAACGCAGGTATATCTTCAAATCCAGCTCCCATCGAACACGGCAATATCATCAGCCAACATTTGCACGCAAGGTGCAAAAGTGTAGTATGAGTACAACCGACCCCATGTACTCAGTAAGTAACAAACCTAACCTTATGTTGAAAGTAGTGACTAGCTAGAACAAAGGTCGGGTCCAACACCAATAACAACAACAGTTCATAACAACATATTAGAAGTAATAAAAAAAGTATCTCAGAAATAAAATGCTCAGCTTGTTTGCACTTCTAGAAATTAGGCATGCTTTTCAAGTATATCAGTGAAAACCCAAATCTTTTTCTGAAATTGCCAAAAATATGAGTAAGTTTGAAAACTGTGATTTTCCCGAAAATCCTTTCAACAATAAATAAGATGTTACATTTTCAGATAGCATGAGGAAAGTACATCTCTATGCCTACATACCAAGATACAGGTAAAATCATAAATGTCAACAAAATCGGGTAGCAGAAGGAAATGTATCTCTATGCATGTATCTCAAGTACGCATGTCAAATGCAATGCATCTCGGTGATGAACTCGTGTACTCACACTCTCAAAGTACTCAATCTCATTGTCTCTCATTCTCTCTCACCATGCTCAATACTCAGCACACTCAATCACTCAGCATTGTACAATACATGCTGCGGCGCACAGCTCGATCCACATATAGCCATAAGACCCGTTGCTGCGTGTAACCCGCTCCACATGTATATAATCATAAGGCTCGCTGCGACGTGCAACCTGATCTCCCCCCCCCCCCCCCCCCCCCCCCATATATATATATATTATCAACTGTGCTCACTAGGGGTGTGTGCAGACTCCGGAGGGGCTCCTTCAGCCCAATCGCTATCATAAATCAGTAAAACCCGCTGCAATGTGCAGCCCGATCCCATAAGTGTAATCAATATAACATGTTGCGGCATGCAACCCGATCCCATAAGTGTAATCAATATAACATGTTGCGGCATGCAACCCGATCCCATGTTATCACTCTCACTCAGGCACTCAGCCTCACTCGGTCATCAATCTCTCCAGTCTCTCCCTCAAGTGTAATCAATATAACATGTTGCGGCATGCAACCCGATCCCATGTTATCACTCTCACTCAGGCACTCAGCCTCACTCGGTCATCAATCTCTCTAGTCTCTCCCTCATGGTATATATATATATATATATATATAGACTCCGGAAGGGCTCTTTCTGCCCAAGCGCTATCATAAATCAGTAAAACCCGATGCAACGTGCAGCCCGATCCCATAAGTGAATTCAATATAACATGTTGCGGCATGCGGCCCGATCCCATATTATCACTCTCACTCAGGCACTCGGCCTCACTCGGTCATCAATCTCTCCAGTCTCTCCCTCACGGGCTCAAAATGTCGTGAAACTAGCCAAATAATGATATGATGTATCAATAAATAACAACATAGGCTGGGATATGATATGCATATGAATGCGTATGACTGAGTATGTAAGTGCAACGAAAGTAGATAGCTCAACAACAGAAATGACCTCTGGGTCTCAACAGAATAAGCATGTAGCCTAGACAAGGTTTCTAACATGGATCACAGCTCAAGAGCTCAAGTACTTAGAAATTTCATGGTTACAGGTAAGGTCAGGTAACTACACCGTACCACAGAAATAGCGGAGTCATAATTCATACAGTGCACTCCCACACGCCCGTCACCTAGCATGTGCGACACCTCAACACCAAACACATAACACGTAATTCGGGGTTTCATACCCTCAAAACTATGTTTAGTAGTGTTACTTACCTCGAACAAGCCAATTCTAATACTGAGCAAGCCAAGCAATGCTCCAAAAATGCCATCTCACGCGTTCCTACCTCCGAACGGCTCGAAACTAATCAAAAACTACTCAAATACATCAAACAATGCTAAGGAAACTAATCCCAATCGAAAAAGGTCAAATCTATAATAAAAATCTCAAAATCAGCCAAAATCCCAACCCGAGCCCGCACCTCGAAATCCGATAAAATTTACAAAATCCTCATTCAATTACGAGTCCAACCATACTAGTTTCACTCAAATCCGACTCCAAGTCGATGTCCAAAACTCAAAAATTCACATTATGAAACTTTAGGCCAAAACCCTCAATTTCCTCTTTGAAAATTGTCAATCAAAAGCTAAAATCTAAGATAAATTCATGAAATTTAACCAAAATCGATTAGAGAACACTTACCCCAATCCACATTGTAAAAATTGCTTCAGGAATCGCCTTAATTCAAGCTCCATAGCTCAAAAAATGTGAAAATGACTGAAACCTTCGAAATAGAGTACTTTATAATCACTGGACTAATTAATGAACGCGATCACGGAAACGCCATTGTGACTGCGAAGACTAAAAAGCACTGCCTCGGAATACCATATGTGATCGCAGACAAAGCTAGGCGATCGCGAAGGAAAGGCAACAATGCCTCCAACAAAAGCACTACATGATCGCATTAAAACTCATGCGAACGCAAACGACACTGCCTTACACCATCGCGAACACATCCAATATTATGCGAACTCATTGAAGAAATTCTCTAGCCCCATCTCCTCAACCCATCACTATGCAAACGCGGTCTGACTTGTGCGAACGCGTATAGTACCCAACTCCAAGCTACGCGATTGGGGCCCTCTAATCGCGACCGCAATTAAGAAACTACCAAGATCCAGTTCTCCCTCTACGCTATCGCATCTCATACTTCACGATCACAAGGACCAATTGGGGCACCAGAAACCTGAACACACCAGCAATGCAAAAATGAAGGAAAATGGTTCGAAAATAATCCGAAACACGCTCGAGCCCCTCGGGACCACATCTGCATGCCAACAAATTCCATAACATAATACAGACCGTATAAAACATCAAAACGACGAATCGCACCTCAAATCGAACTTAAAAAATTTTGAACTTTCAACTTCCAAAACTCGCGCCGAAACACATCAAATCAACTCGGAATGAACCCAAATATTGCACATAAGTCCCAAATGATAAAACGAATCTATTCCAATTCACGAAATCATAATATCAATCCGATATCAAAAAGTCAACTTCCGGTCAAACTTATGAACTTTCTAAACCTTCAAATTTCCAACTTTCACCAATTTGTGCCGAAACCTTCTAGAAACATCCAAATGCAAATCCGGGCATACGCCTGAGTCCAAAATCACCATCTGGACCTATCGAAACCATTAAAACTCCGTTTTGGGGTAAAATTCACAAAAGTTAAACTTGGTCAACTCTTCCAATTTAAAGCTTCAACAATGAAATTCATCCTTCCACATCGGTTTCGAATAATCTGAAACCAAAATCGACGATTCATATAAGTTATAATACATCATATGGAGCTAAGCATGCCCATAAACTACTGGGTAGTATGCCCATAATATTTAGTGGTAAGTCTATTCATTTACAATTCAAAAAGTGGTAAATCTTTTTAAAAGATATTCTTATTGAAAATACATAAATAGCAACTACATAAATCTATAATTCATGGCTAAAGAAAGAAAACTGAATTTTTATTCAATCCGCTATTTATCAGATCTAATGACTTGAATTGATTTCCTTACGTAAATATGTTGGTGTATTTGTAATTTCTAACATTCGAATATAGTAAATTTTATTTGATAGAAAAATTGGAGAAAAAAAATAATAAGTATTGCTATTTAAATATTTCGTATGTTCCTAAGCTTCCAAGGTTAGTTATTAAATGTTGGCTAGACTTTTGAAAGCTATTTAATTCTCGTTCTGATAGATTTTTACAGAAAAATTCGATTTTCTTCTATTATATTTTTGTATTTGATATTTCATGTTCGTCTGTAACTTTATTTGCATATTTGATATTTATTTATATAATTTTATCATGCCAGTTTTGATTGTATAGATTTTTTGAGATCGGAATAAGCAGTCGACTCAAAAGAAGAGAATAATATTGGATTGACATAGTGAGAATAACCTTAGATTTTTTGAGATAACTAGATTCATTTTTCTTATTCAAAAACTCTACTTTTTCATATTGTTTTCTAAATTTTTGCCCACTTGAAATTACAACAATTGAAAATGTAATACAAGCTAAGGTTAATATATATGAAAATTATCACAAATATATCAATGCTAAATTGATAAGAAAAAAAATTACAAAATTGGGATGAAGCATTTGTTGGCCTACGTAAGTTTGTTTTGATGATTGACAAAGGAACTCAAGCATGAACCAAGTCCATACACAGTATACACCGACATGAGCAGATTCAAGTACACGGCTTGCACGTGAAGGATATAAGCTTAAGTGGTTATATCTGATATCTCCTAAAAGAAAAGGTTTCATAATTGATAAGGATCTGGACTCCTTACTCGAAGATAACTCTATCCTAGATAAGGGAAGAGTTAGAAGTTGAAGATAACTAGAACTCTTCCACCAAGGAAGAGTATAGCATTAGAATTCTAGTTATTTCCTATTCTACTAAATCTATATATTTCAGGTGTTCCCATTTTACAGGGAAGCACAAACGTTGAAGTTAAACGAGAGTTGAGAGCAAAATAGCAAGGCATTTTGCAAGCAATTTATGTGTGATTCAAGTGTGAGAACCTGAAGCTACACGAACCAGATAGAAGAACCAGTTCCAAATGTCTATCGTTTATTCTAGTTCATTCTAGTAGGGCTTTTGAGTTGTACCTTTTAGCTTTTTCTAGAAACATTTGCACTAGGTACTCTGGGTGTATTGTTCAAGTTAGAGTTAACTTGAAATTGTCGTAACAGTATGAGGTTGGTTGCCACAAAGTGTTAGAGGTACTCCATAGGTTTACAAGAGTTCTGTAAATGTTGTTTTTGGCTTAGTGATTTAGTGTAGTGTTGGGAAAAATCCTACTGGGTAGTAGGTCATGGATTTTTTTAACCTTTTGAGACAAGTTATTTTCACATAAAAATACTTGTGTTCTTTACTTTCTGCATTTATAATACCACAACGGTAGTATAAGGAACACATAGAAGAACCATGTCACGACCCAATTTCATTTTAGACCGTGATGGCGCCCAGCACCATTGCTAGGCTAGCCAACAGTGAACAATCTAGTGATTTTCCATCTTAATAAATTTTTCCAAGTAAATAACTTCCTTAATTTAATAGATTTAGTAATAAATATATTTAAATTGATAATAATGAAAGCAACTAAATATATTATGACCATAGGAATAAAACCAAAATCACAAGTTTACTAGTGTGTGCCAAGATTTGGTGTCACAAGTGTATGGGCTATTAGTAGAATATACAAAAGACTTCTACTCTACTGTCTAAAATAGAATAGACATAAAATAAATCAAAAGAGAGACTATGGCTTCTGCTGAACGACTCGAAAAGGCTGCTCACCGTGTAGTTTCGAACCAGAAGTCAAGTGTGCGCGTCGGACTGATAACAAGATGCACCTGCCTCTGATCTTGCACATCAAGTGCAAAAGTGTAGCGTGAGTACATAAACAGTGTGTACCCAGTAAGTATATAGTCTAATATCGAAGAAGTAATGACAAAGGGTCGACTTCGACACTTACTATGGGCCAAAAATATAATAATACGAAGTTCTAATTAAACATGCAATATAAAATGAGAATAGAACTGAGAGAAGGAAAATAAGTAAACAATCCTTTCATTTCAAGTAAGAACCAAGTCATTTATCTCATCTAATCCTTTCGCCTTTCAAGTCCATGAAACAATATTGAATATAAAAAGGGTTCCAATATCTTTACACACGAATTATGCTGAGGACGTATGGCCCGATCCAAATATACATATACATATATTGTGCACTGCCGAGGGTCAAATGGCCCGAACCATGAATACATCAAATATCCTTCCGAGGTTGTCACGACCCAATTCCTAATTTAGGTCGCGATGGCGCCCAACTCTGATGTCAGGCAAGCCAACCTTAATTTACTAGTGATCCCTTTTCAATTTATAAAACAATTCACCATACTTAAGAGATTTTTCTTTCAAATGCATAAATTCGAAGTAAATTAGTGACTTAGACGACCAAAAGTGAGTAATAAATATAGTAATCACCACCGATAATTACAACCCAAAGGAATAGAATATCCACTATGTGGGCATGCCAGGAACTGGCGTCACACGTCTACGGGCATCTAATAGAAACGAGTATCCAAAAGAAAATAGAAGTTTGACCTACTGTCTGAAGAAAAGTAATACAGACGTAGCAAAAGAAAAGAGGAACTCCAAGATGCTGTCAGAGAGATACGTCAGGGAAAGCAGCTCACCGAGAAGTCCACGCCAAGTATACGTCAAGGACGAGCTCCGGATAAATGCCCAGATGCACCTGCCTCAGAGCCTGTACAATTAAGTACAGAAGCGTAGAATGAGTACATAAACATATATGTACCCAATGAGTATCCCACCTAGGTAGACATGATACTTACTAGGGTCAACATTTTAAACAGCATAATTTAATAAGAACTAGGCAGGCAACAGTCGTAGTAATCACAAAGACATAAAATATCAAGTATAGTTGTAATTACCTTTGCATGTCAAATTTCACTAGCTTATAATGTACTAAATTCCCTTTTTCACGTGAAACAGTTTATACAATTACAACAAACTTCCAGTAAATTATATAGCACATAATAGGCCGAAAGCATACGGCCAAAGCGTCGCGAAAATAAATGTGCACTGCCGAGGGTAGAACAACTTGAACCATAGATGCATTTATTACCCCGCTCGCGAATCAAACATGCGACGCGATTGACATAATAGTCGGGCTATCCCGCTCACAAATCATACATGCGACGCGGGTGCCGTATACATACACATAATTTTCACCATTTATGGATTTTACAGAGATTGTACATAAAAACAAGAACTTAAGCAATATGATTTTTGAACATAACTTCCTAATACTTTCACACCAAATTCAAGGATGCTATGCAACTCAAATACATTTAGGGACACACGAAAGGCACATAAAAACATGCTTGTGAGTCCTAAAACTACCCAACATAACATAATAGTAGCTACGCACGGACTCTCGTCACTTCGTGCATGTGTAGCCCCCGCAAATAAGGACATGCAATTATTTATGATCACCTATGGGAACAATTCCCTCTTACAAGGTTAGAAAGGAGACTCACCTCGTGTAGAATCCTACTTTCCGTGTCAAGAACGTGCCTGAACCTCCAAACTCGCCTCTCAAGGACTCGGAACTAGTCAAATATTTTCTACATGAATTAATCTATGCTCAAAAGTATTAAATTTACCTAATTAAGTAGTTATTTCAACCTACTTTGAAAATTTCCAAAAATACACCCGGGGCCCACTTGCTCGGATTCCGGAAATTCTTGAAGGAAACACTTACCCATACCCTAAGGATCATTAATATATAGTTTTTGTATGATTTCATAGCTAGTTTAGTGGATAATTCCCCAAATTTCATAAAGCCCTAGGTTTTTACTGCAACCCTTGATTTTCACTAATTAGGAGGTTAATCTACTTAGGATTTCATGTATTAAACTAATATTAGAGTAGAAATCACTTACCTTTCAGTAGCTAGGTCGTTTGGCCCTTTTAAGCTCCCTAGGTCGAAAATGGTGGAAGAAAAATGGAGAAAATGAGCATTTCCCGTGTTTTAAAAGAACACACTGTCTTCAGTGGTTCTGCACCTGCGGCTCAAGGACCGCACCTGCGAGCAATAGCTCACACCTATAGAAAATGGGACAAGGGCCTGGGCTCGCACCTGCGGGCAGGAGTCCGCACCTGCGGCTCCGCACCTGCGGGAAAGGGCCCGCACCTGCGAGAACTGGGCAGCCCACCTGGGGGTCGCACCTGCGAGGCTGGGACCGCAGGATCGGTCTCGCATCTGCGACTGGGCAACCGCACCTGCGGTCACACCAGATCAGGTGCACGAGCAACTGCTTCAGCTGGTTTTTTGGCCTCGTTTGGTGTCCGAGAGGCACCTGGGCCCACCCGAGCCCCTGTCGAAATATACCAACAAGTCAAATCATAATACG
Organism: Nicotiana paniculata; assembly: GCA_005239505.1. NCBI lineage: Eukaryota > Viridiplantae > Streptophyta > Magnoliopsida > Solanales > Solanaceae > Nicotiana > Nicotiana paniculata. The sequence continues at coordinate 50,950 of ML317094.1, read as the reverse complement.
GACTCTCTCGAGCCTTCGGAGCACCTGAAACAACGCTAAAACTCAAAATCACACCTCAAAACCCATAGAACCAAACTTAGGAACTTTAAGTTTCTAGAATTCGCTAACAATGACCTATACTACTTGGAATGACACCAAATTTTACAGGCAAGTCATAAACGGAACTATTCCCGGTCTCGAAATTCCGTTCGGACCTCGATGACACAAAAACACGTCCCATACCACAATATGAACTTAAGGAAACTCTTATTTCGATATTGTGCACCAAAACTCTCCCGGGTCATCCAAAACCCATTCTGAACATACGTCCAAGTCTAAATCATCAAGCTACCGGAACCGTCGAAACTCGATTCCGATTTCGTTTACTCAAAACATTGATCGAAGTCAAACTTGGACTTAAAGGCCAACCTTGAGGAACCAAGTGTTCCTATATCACTCTAAACGCTTTCGAATCCCGAACCACCCGTCCCCGCTAGTCATAAACCTTAATAAGACGCTATGGAAAGTTTCATTTAAGGGAACGGGGTCCGATAATGTAAAACGACCAGTCGGGTCGTTACAGAGGCGAACAGCCCGCTCCCATGAGAGTAGTAAAAATTTACCCCGCTCGAGGAATATACTTGCGAAGCGGTTGAACATAGATTTTCTCACGTTATCATAATACCCCTCAATTCTTTTCAAAATTAGAAATTCAACTAGAAACTTTAACAAATGTCAAAAATTCAATCTTAGCTTCATTCTAGGCAGTTAGTAAGCATAAATAAGCAACAGTATCGATAAAGCATGGTGTGAATCTAAATCTACCCGGATATAAGCATGAATATTAGCTAGGCATGGACTCTTGCCACCTCGTACATATGTAGCCCCCCACAAATACAAATACACATTGATTAAGTTAACATATGGGGTTAATTCCCTTTTATAAGGTTAGAAAAGAGACTTACCTTGTCTTAAACCCTACTTTCTGATCCAAGATTGTGCGCTCAAACCCTCAATTTGGTGTCAAACGACTCGAAACTAGTCAAATATTATATAAGATAGTCAATTTATGCTCAAAAGTTCATGTCCTAACTATTAAAGTGATTACCCAACCCCTATTGAAGAGTTCCCAAAATTTACCCCCGGGCCCATGTGCCCGGGTTCCGAAAATATTCGACGAAAATTGTTACCCATAACCTCATGAAGTCAAATATATGTTTTGCATCAAATTCCATAACCATTTTCGTGGTCAAATTTCATTTTTACCCAAAACCTAGATTTTCATCTAAACCCTTGATTTCACCAATTTTTACATGTTAATCTACCTATAGTCTATGTATTCAACTCATGTTGTGCAGAAATTACATACCTCAAAGTTCTAGGTGAAACCCTCTTCCAAAAGCTCCAAAAATCTCCCAAGAGATAAAAGAAAATGAGATAAATGGTCAAAGTACCACATTTAATAAGTTGACGCAAATGCGACAAACTCATCGCAAACGCGAACCTGGGCTTCCACTGCCAAGGTCGCAAATACGACAGAGGGGTCGCAAATACGGACTCTGCTGAGGTCACAAATGCGACCATAGAGTCACAAATGCGAACACTGCCCAAGCCCAGGCTTCTTCGCAATTGCGAAGCCTTCCTCACAAATGCAATATTCGCAAATGCGAACAAATTCTCGCATTTGTGAGACCTGCAACAGCTGCCAAGAAACACCAAAAAACTGAAGTGTTTCTCATCCTCCCTAACGTCCGAAACTCACCTGAGCCCTCGGGGATCCACACCAATACCCACACAAGTCAAATAACATCATACAGACTCGCTCGAGCGATCAAAACACTGAAATGGCATAAAAAACCATGAATCAGACGCCAAAACGCATGGATTGACTCATGACCTCAAAAACTTCTAAAAAGACTTCCTCACGTCTAATTCTTATCAAATCAACTCGAAATGATTCCAAATTTTGCGGGCAAGTCTTAAATGACATTACGGAACTATTCGTGATCTCAGAAATTCATTCTGACCTCGATATCACCAAAACCTACTCTAAACCAAATTTAAAGAACTTCAAAAACCTTCAAAGAATCAAATTTCAATATTAGGCACCGAAACGCTCCCAGGTAATCCAAAACAGAGCATACGCCCTAGTCCAAAATGCATACAAACCTATTGTAATCGTCAAATTCTGATTTCGAGGTCGTTTACTCAAACTATTGACCGAAGTCAAACTTAGCCTTAAGGTCAACTTAAGGAACCAAGTATCCTGATTTCAACCCGAACCCTTCCAAATCTCGAACTAACCATCCCCGCAAGTCATAAAATAGTACAAACATATACAGGGAGTCTTATTTAGGGGATCGTGGTTCTAAAAAGCAAAACTACCCATCGGGTAATTACAAACCAGGTCCTTCTATAATCTGTGCACGCAAAATTGGACACCAAACAAATCACTCCCTCTTATGTGGCATTGAAGTATAAAACATCAATTGGTATCATAGCGGGTTATCCTTGAAGAGGCTAATACCTTCGGAGAAGATCAAGAAAAGTTCACCACCTGGAAATTGGGAAGAGCAATCCACTGCTAGGCCACCACTCTTTAATGACCAATACTACTCTAGGTGGAAGAACAAGAAGAGAGATCACATACATGGAGAGGACTATGAGCTATGGGGCATTGTCACTGATGGTCCACTAGCTACTTTGAAGAAAAATACTGAAGGAGTAGATGTGCCAAAGACAAAAGTTGATTGCAATACTGAGGATCTGAAGAAATGGGAAAAGAATTCCAAAGCGAAGAACTGGCTTGTTTGTGGACTTGGTCCAGATGAGTACATCAGAAGCCAAGGTTGTTCCACTGCTAAGCAAATTTGGGACACACTACAAGTGGCCCATTAAGGAAAAACTCAGATGAAGAGATAAATAGGAACTCTACTGTACTCTTAGTATGAGAACTTTTTTTATGAAGATGGAGAGACAATTCAAGTGATGTAAAAAAGGTTCACAACCTTGAAAAATGAACTAAAATATCTTGGAAATACTATCCAAGAAGAAAGATTTGAGAAGATACTTACTAGGGTCTTGCCAATCACTTGGGAAAGCAAGAACACTGCCATCCAGGAATCAAAGAATATATCCACTCTCCCAATAGATGAATTGATTGGGAATCTCACTGCCTATGAAGTTAGGAGACAAACCATGAAAATGGATGTGCCTAAGAAGAAAAGGAGCTTGGCACTCAGAATCACTGAAGGTTCTGATTTGGAAGATGATGAAATAGCTATGATCACCTAAGACTTCAAGGAGTACCTAAGGAGAGGAAAGGGTTCTTCAAGAAGTGGATTATACAACAAGGCAAAAGCTCCTGAGAATATATCCACTGATGGCTGCTACAAGTGTGGAAAGACTAATCACATGATCAAAAATTGTTTTTTGTGGGAAATTGAATGGAAGAAGGAATAATCTGAACGAAGGAATAGGAAGAAGGAACATGTTCAACCCAAGAAAATCAACAACAAAGGATCAACCAAGGATATGATCGCTGCTTGGGGAGAAGGCTCAGATGATGATGATGAGCACTTATGGCCATTGGAGAATCTGATGAAGAAACTGAGGTAAGTGTTTTTCATCTCAAAGAAAAGATTAATTTTTTGCCTAAATAAAGGTTATCTGAGTTATTACAAGAGCTAATTGATGAATATGAGGATGTGAATAATGAAAAGGAACAATTGTTAAAAGAATGTGTGATTTTGAAAACTAAGTGCAAAATCCTAGAACTTAGTGTTTGTGAAACTGAAAGTGAAAATACTGTGTTGAAGAACCAGTTTCATGAACTTGACACAACTGTCCTAAACTTAGATATGAAAATCAAAAATTGAAATTAGGAACAAGGAAAAAGATAGCTGATCACACCTAACTCACTTTAGAAGAAAATGTAGGAAAAATAAAAGATGAATTATATAAGAGGGATGAATAGGTAAGAGTCCTTAAGGAGGATCTGAAAAAGGTCAAGCATGAGCTAGACAAAACTTGCAAGTGGAACAGGTCCTCTAATGCACTTTCATGACTGCAAGAACATCATAGTAGCATCAGAATAGGACTTGTCTTTGGGAACTCTGCACCTAATTGGGATCCTAAAAGCAAGTACCTCACACTCCCTCAGAACAAGATTTGCACACATTGTGGTAACACTAGTCACTATAAGAGTGAATGCATTGAAAAATAAAATGCAAGTCAAAAGAATAAAAACTTTGTTCTAGGGAAACATAGGCTGCCAAGTTGGGCCAAAAAGAATTTGATTTATCCTTTTGACTATAGAAAGGGACTCAAACTAGTTTGGGTTCCTAAGACTAACCCATGATTTATTTTTGCAGGTCCAAGTTAAGGGAAGCAGTTAAATACAGTACATGGATAGTGTCTAGTCTAGGCATATGAAAGGAAGCGAGAACTATTTCCCTTCACTTGAGGACCTTAAAGGAGGTAATGTATCCTTTGGAAACGGAAATAAAGGTGAGATATTAGGGTTTGAAAGGTAGGTAAGACTGATTCTCACTCTATTGAAAATGTCTACTTGATAGATGGTCTGAAGTATAGTCTAATGAGTGTATCATAATTGTGTAATAGAGGTAACATGGTAGCCTTCACCTGTACAAAATATTTTGTGATTAATCTTACCACTGACAAGATAGGTTTGCAGGGAAAAAGAGTAAACAACATATATGTGGTGGATCTTCCACACTTTCAGATATTGAACTCACTTGTTTAAGTGTGTTGGATAATGATCCCCTCCTTTGGCACAAGAGACTTGGACATGCCAGTCTAAGCCAACTCAACAGACTAGTCTTTAAGGACATGGTGATAGGCTGCCTAACATTAATCTCAATGAAGATAAAGTTTGTAAGGCTTGTGCAAAGGGGAAGCAAGTAAGATCCTCTTTCAAAAGCAAGAAAATGGTAAGAACTACCAAGACGATGGAACTGGTCCATATGGATCTTTGTGTATTGATGAGAACATTAAGTGGAGTTGGTACGAGATATGTTATGGTGCTTGTTGATGATCACTCTAGATTTACTTGGATATTATTTTTAACATCTAAAGATGAATCATTTGACATGTTCACTTATTTTGTTAAAAACCTCAGAAACAAATAAGTAATTGTAACTACACGGTCGGTTGTTTTGAGGATTAGCATCCCCTTAGGTGGCTTCAAGTCTCGAACAGCTTTATATTATGTGTCATGCCTTGGGTGTGTGGTCAATTTCGAGTTTCGGATAATTCGGGATCAATTTGGGATAAGGATTCTTATTTTAGAAGCTTAAGCGGTAAGAGTTAAACGAAGTCTTTACTTTTGTGTAGATGACTGGCATTTTGATGATTCCAATAGCTTCGTATGTTAATTTTGGATTTAGGCTTGCATCCGTATTTGGATTTGGAGGTCCGTAGGGTAATTTCATGCATTTGGAGAAAATTAGAAAGTTGAAGGTTTGGAAGGTTAAGAGGTTTGACCGGGAGTTGATTTTGTAAATATCAAGTTCGGCTTGCAATTCCGAGAATTGGATTAGCTCAATTATCTCATTTTGAGTTTTCATGCAAAATTTTACGTCATTCCAGGTTGATTTGATATGTTTCGGCACGAGTTTTCAAAGTTCGAAGATTTGAAAGTTCATAAGTTTGATTCGAGGTGTGATTCATTGTTTTGATGTTGTTTGATGTGATTTGAAGCCTCGAGTAGGTATGCATTGTGTTATGGAACTTTTTTCTATATTCGGACGGGGTCCCGAGTGGCTCAGATGAGTTTCGGACGAGGTTCAGATTGTTTTGGAAATTTTTGGTTAAGGCTGTTGGGCAGGTTCTGGTGTATCCGCTTCTGCGAAGGTTTGATCGTATATGTGGAGCCGTTTCTTCAAAGTTTCTGTATCTTCTTCAATGTAAGGCTTGGGAGGAAGCTTCGCTTTTGCGAAGTTTTTGTTGCAGATGCGATGACTGCTTTTTCGACCCATTGATCGGAAATGTGAAGATGTCCCCTTCTGTGGATGTTTGTGCACTTCCACAGAGTCGCAAATGCGACTCATTCTTGTGTAGATGTAGCCACTGTGCTGGCTAGTTGGGTTCGTAGATGTGAACTTTTTCTCGCAAATGCGAGGCCAGAGATGCGGCGTTTGTGTTCGCAAATGGGAACAAGCCTGGGCAGAATCACATATATTCGAGGGTTTGGCATTTTTGTCCATTTGAGTTTTAAGCCTCGATTTTGATCGATTCTCGAAGGATTCTTCACGAGTTTGATTTTGGTAAGTAATCTCTATCCAAAAACGATTACATTTAATGATTTCATGTTTATTTATATTATTAAATCAGTGACTTGAAAGGGAAGAAAAGTGAAATTTTATAAAATCTTTCAAAAACATAAAATGATGATTTGAAGGACGACAATAATTCTAGTATGGTTGAACTCGTTATCGAATGAGTGTTCGAATTTTGTAATTTTGATCGGGTTTCGAGATGCAAACTCGGGAGTTGACTTTTGGGTCGACTTTTTAGTTTTAATTATAGATCGAAGCTTTATTATCTAGAATTGTCTTCTATGAGTTTTATTTATGATTTGAAGTTATTTTGACTAGATTTGAGCCACCCGGAGATTATTTCACTCGGGAAGGTCATTTTAGAGTAACGGTCTAGCTTCTTCGAGGTAAGTATCCTGCCTAACTTTGTGGGGGAGGGGGAACTACCCCTTAGAATTTGAGTCTTTGGTGCTAATAGTATCATGTGAAGGCCGTGTACGGAAGGTGACGAGTACGTGCTCAGGCTTATTTGTGGAAATTTGACCGTTTGGGGCTCTTAGGTTCTTATGTCCATTAAATATGAAGTTGTGTTGTCATGTCAAATTCCCCATTTACTAAATTCACCCTTACGTGTCTTATTTTGAATTAATTGTTTCATGTTTTACCCTTATTGCCGATTAAACTCTAATGTGCCTTAACTGAAGTTGTTGCTTCTTTTATTACCCTACTATCCTTTCCATAATTGCTTCTCCTTGATTGAAGTTATTATTATCTTTTCCGTAATTGCCTATCATTAATTGAAGTTATTATTATCTTTTCCATAATTTGCTTATCCTTAATTGAATTTGTTGTATCTCTTCCGTAATTGCTCCACCCTAAATGAAGTTTTGTTATCCCTTATCATTGTTGAATTATCCTTATTTAGAATCATTGATTCATGTTATATCTCTTATCGTTGAATTGTAACTTTGTGGAATCATTGCTACGCATTATCTCTCCCTTGTTGAGCTATTCTTGTTGAGACTATTATTCCATGTTGTGTCTTTATTTGCGAGATCGTTCTTCCGTATCTTTGTGTTTTGAAGTTCCTGAGTTGGTTTACTTGCCGTATTCTCGTATTATTATCATTTTTGTTGTTGTCTTCAGTGTTGTTGAGCTGAGGTCTATGCGTGGTTATGATATTGAAACTGTTTTGGAGGAAATGTTGTGGCATGTGGGAAGATATTGTGAAAGTCAGTTATTTGAGTTTTTATGTTTTGGCATACATGTTATTGTTGAGATAATTGTTATGTTGTTTGCACAAGGTTTCTGTCGTGGTATTGTTATTGCATTTGCACGAGATTTTTGTCGTGCTGTTGTTATTATTGATACGAGATTTTAGTCTCCTTAGCATACTATTAATTGTCTTCCTCCGTGTTGCACTATTTTCTTAGTCCTTAGCTAATCTTGTAGTGCTAGTCATTGCTTCAAACTTCATTGTTGCCTTTATTACACTGTAAATTGTGTGGTGATCATTTCTTATGTGCCATTCATTATTTCTGCTCTTATTTGTTGACTTGAATTGTGGTAGAACACTTGCACAAGTATACACGCAGTCAAAGTATCCATATCAGTTTTAGAAGATGAATCCTGACGTCATTGACCATCATACACACAGTTGTCTACTTGCCTTCTGTGTGAGTATTGTCTATTGACACGTAAGTCGTCCGTGCGGTTATGAGTCGTAATGTAGGCAAGAGATGCCAAGTGATTAGGGTTCATGTATTGGGACTCGTGAGCTGTGAATTATGAGGTTCGGTACCTCGTGGAAATGCTTTAATAGATCTGGTGTGAAAGCGGTTGTTCTTATTGAGTTTTTGTTGGTTTTCCTTTATTTGGTTTCACCGGACTTAGACTGTGATCAGCTTACTCTACAACATTATTACCTGACTGCTTCCTGTTAAATATTGATGTTACCGGTGTGTCATTGCAAGTGTTTTTTTGTATTACTTATCCTGCTTAACTTTATATTAATATTGTTTCTCTGTTAGTTCACCTTCACACTTGTTCAGGTTGTTTAGTCCGGTAGGTGTCTTGACTGTCCCTCATCACTACTCTACCAAGGTTAGTCTTGATACTTACTGGGTACCGCTGTGGTATACTCATACTACGCTTTTGTATAATATTTTTCATAGATCCAGGTGCCTCGGTTATTGTTGATTATTAGCCAGCTGGTCGAGCATTGGTGTGGAGACTCAAGGTAAACTTGTTGTCGTGTTCGTACACCTCGGAGACACCTTCCGATATTGCACTTATACTATTTGTGAGCATGTGATTTTTACCCCACCATATGATCCCACAAATTCGATACAATAAATTAATTTTACAATTAATTTTTTTTAATTTTTAGTGATTAATTGTGAATCATTTTGGCATTACATAATCATAATTCATCCTATAAAATTGATAATTAACTAAAAGAATGCATAATTAGGTGCATAACCTTAATTATCTTTAGAAAATTATAAAATTTATCCTTCAAATAATTGCCCGTGTTAATTGAAAATTCAACTTCTTTCTTTTACTCGTTAACTAAATTTTTCTTTTTCAATTAGATAAAAGATATAATTAGTATGCTATTTAATAATTGATTTAGTTAATTGATGGCGAAAATACGGTTAATTAACATAATGCGAGCTAATGGTTAAATAATCGATTTAGTCATTTATCTAACGCCTTATGGATTTGAGTATTAAATTAATTATTTCATTCTTGATCACTTTATAATTTGGACGAAAATAAGGTTAATACTCTAGGGGAAATTAAACCTAAATTAATTTATTTATGAATTTGATTAGAATTAGTGATATTTAAATTAATTTAGGTTTAATTTCCCCTAGAGTATTAAAATCGGACCTGGGCTAATTTGCCCAGGCCGAAAAGTAACTCTACAACCCCAACCCAAGTGAGCCCAGTCCGGCCAGCCTTCGCACTACCCAAAACGACCCCGTATTAAGCCCATCTCATCTCAGCCGTTGGATCACTTTGATCTAACGGTCCGGAACTGGTCACCCCATTCCCTATATATATGTCCTAACGAGACCCTACCCCCCTCAAAACTCACCCCACTCTCCCGTCTCTCTCACCAATCCAAACCCTAGCCGCCTTGCTCCGCCGGCCAGAAATCGCCTACCGGCGGCGGAGCTCAACCAAATAACACCAAAACTTCACCAGATAGTCCTCTCCTTTCCCTAAACCCCGTCTCACCATTACTTTCACCAAAAACCTCACCAACAAAGAGTATTTTCATATCTAAAAAGTTCAAAACCCTAAAAAACTCGTCCCTGCCGATTCAGAAGACCTCGTTGGCTCAGACTTACGTGAGTCACTTGCTCTTCACAAGAGCAAGTGATTCACGTGAGTTCGATTCAATTTGAAGCCACCGGAATCCGGCCAGAGCTGTTATAATCGACCGGTACCCCTCCCCTGTGTTTCCTTTAAACAAGTGACCTAGGTTGGTATTAAAGTTTTCTAATTACTGTTTATTTGGTTGAAGTAATTGTTTAGGATTCCTAGGTTTTCTGTTTATTTCCTTCCTAAATGGTGTTTTAAATTCAGTTACAGGTTGTTTGTCTAACTAACTTAGTTTAGGTTTTCAGATTTTTCTTTTTCTTCCCCTAAGCTAAATCATTGAGTTATATGCATATGTTAATTAATGGATTTTCATAATAGATAATCATGATTGATTAGTTGTTTAATCGAATCCTTAGGCCGATGAGCGCGTGTGTTAGTTGCTATTGTGAGTATTTTTTCTGTTCCTTCTTGTAAAAAATAGTATAACGGCCATTATGTGTATTAATCACCAATGATTCACTCATGTGTTGCCTAAGGATGGTTTAAAATAATAAATTTGAGTTAGCCCCTGATATTATTGCCTAAGCTCATGATTATTAGTCACACTTAGGTACTAATTTTCAGTTAATTATAGATTAACCTAGTTTCGACTCTTAGTTTAGATTGGCACATTTAATTATCCTAAACAAACTGCATCCTAGTCGCAAAACAACCTAGATTAATTTCTGGCCTAGTTAACTCCTCATGAGCCATCAGGTGGTTATATGTGAGTCAATTAGAATCTCAACTTAATCAATGGAAAGTTAATTGTGTTTAACTACTTAAGCTTAAGTTAGCAACTGAGATAAATCATAGTGTAGGTTATTAACTAAGATAAATGACTCGACCTCTCGAATCACTTGAATCAATCTAACTCCTAACTTAGACAAATAATTAATCCAATTACATGTTAAGCCAAGAGTTAGCCCAAATTCAACTTCATTAGTGGTTAACTATTGAGTTAATCACTCAATTAGGATAAAAATCAGTCAACATTTAATAAGCTAATAACCTAATCCTTAATTACTAAAAGAGTAATTTTAAGGACAATAAGAGGTGATGCAGAAATTACAATTGAAGAATCTTGGGTGTAACAACCCAAGAAACTTCTAGAATTAAGAAAATATCATGAAATCAGATTTTTAGGGGAGTAAAACAGTAACCCTAAAAGGGGATAAGGGTTGTAATAGATAGGAATGTTCTAGAAGGGGGTACAGCTGTCCAAAAAGATAAGGTTAGACAGCTGTACATGTACTATTTCAGCCTAATAGGATAAGGAATATCCTCCAAAGATGCTACCCTGAATTTCCCTATATATAGACTAGGATATTCAGAAGATAGGGGGATTTTGTTTTGGACACTCTTGAGCTGTTGGGATAGAATTCTTCCCATTCTCAGAAATACTGTCTCCACTTAAGAGGTTTTTAAAAGAAGAGTACTATTAGAAGAATCTGATTTCCCTTTTGGAAAACAAGTTCATAAGGAGATGGCCTAGTTCAGTTGCTATTTTATCTTTCTGAATTTTGGGGGTTTTCTAGAGGTTTTTCTTTCAAACATTCATACCCAAGTTTTCTGGGGGTATTCTTGCTGGACTGGTTGGTTTTCTTTGGGGTTTCTGCTTATTGTTGCTGATTTCTCTTCCTCCTTGCTGTTATTGTTCCAACTTGACCTTTATTTGGTCAAGTCTCTTTGTTATTATCTCTCTAAAGGTATGTATCAATTCATCTCTTCTTAATGAAATTTTTGGACTGGAATTCTCATTTTTCTGCTCATTGTGTAAAACTGGCTGCTCTTGACAAATGAAGTTACTGTTCTTGTTTTGTTAAATGTGACTGTGCAGATGTTTTATTCGCATGATAATGATTCTGTGAGTGTGATAGGTAATGTCTTTGGTGTTAGTATTTCTCCTGTTGGTGCATGATTGTTTGCTTAAGATTATATGTGATAAGTACTCATGTTCCTATATTAGGAAACAAGCTGCATTAAGGTATTGAATCTGACCTCCTCTATGGTCAGATTCCATCAATAAGAATGCAGAAATATGCTTTTCGATTGAGTCTCCTTGGTCAATAAAGAGATTCAACAAGCAAATCTCTAGATAGGTTAGTATTAGCACTAGGGTAGATGAGTTTGACTTATTGATAGTCAAGTTCACCCCACAACAGTGCACAAAACAGCAGCATAAACGGCTGAAATTCAACTTTAAAAAGGGTTAAAGGGTGTAGCTAAGAAGGACATTAGTGTGAGGGATTTGAACCTTCGAATGATCAAATCCATCCCCTACAAGTGCCTAGATAATTGAAGTACCATATAGTTAGAATTAGTTTAATATTAGCACTAGGGTGGATGAGCTTGACTTCTTAATAGTCAAGATCGCCCCACAATAGTGCACAAAACAGCAGTATAAGTGGCTGAAATTCACCTTTTAAAAAGTTAAAGGGTGTAGTTAAGAAAGGCATTAGGGTGAGGGATTTGAACCTTCAAATGGTCAAATCCATCCCCTACAAATGCCTAGATGATTAAAATATCACATAGATAGAATTAGGTAATGTTAAGCACTAAGGCAGGTGAATTCGACTCTTTGATAGTCAAATTCGTCTCACAACAGTGCATAACCAGTAATTAGCTTGCTGAAATTGTCCTTTCAAAGGATGTAGAATGGGCAATCACAGTCTCATTAGAGTAGAAAAATCTAGAATCCTTCCTATTGATCAGGCTTATCTTTTGAAACGCCTACAAAATCAAGTTAAGGAATTGATAGGACTAAAAGTCCCAAGTACAAAAATGACAAGTCCAGAGGTGAATTGATCCTTGTATGATCATATTCACCCCGAGAAAGTGCATAAAGTATTCTGCCTGACAGGGTGGTTTAAACATAGGCAATATCCGAATTAAAACTGGCCCCTTCATGGTCAGTTTGGTTTTGGTGATTTCATAACACCTAAAGTATATTAGGATGTTCTACAGATTACGAAGGGAAGACTCGAACGTAAGACCTCAAGGGAGTTTCGAGTCAATACATTAGTTAGAGTTTTATTTCTAGTTTTCTTCCATTTTTTTTTCTGGAAAAAGTGCAGCAGCAGTCAAATTGTAATCCCCTCCCCCCTATTTCTTTAGCTTTTCATTGTAATATAAAGACTGGACTGTACATTTAATTTCTGTTTTTATTCATGTTCCTGAAACTTCGAGTTTATTTTTTTGTTGTTTTGTTCTGCCCTAATACTAGACAAAAGAAGAATATGTATAAACAAGCCCATTTTGAATTTATTTTCCTTTAAAAATGCTTATCTCAAATTCAGTGGAGTTTTCACACAAATCAGTAGATTGTTTTCAGTTCACCTTATATCTTCTAATTTTGCAAAAAAAAATTAATATATACATGTGCGTGAACTCTAAAACTTTAGATACATAAGATTAGTTCGTTAAGAAATTGCTAGGGATTACTGGTTCCAAACTTAATAAAACCGCATAGGGCAGAGTCTGTGTTAAAAAATCATTAAAATTCTGGAAAGAATAGGGTGGTTCCAGCTTGTCCATAAGTATCAGACTTAGCAAATAACGTATTTAGATATCTGAACTTCATATGTATATATATCTTAACGAACAAAGGATGTTCTGATTCCCACGTTTGCCATCATGGGCTAAAAACAAATTCTTTTCAGAACTAGCAGTCCTATCACACGGAGAACTGATTTAGGATGGCCTGACGTGATAAAACGGGGCTAGATGAGGCCATAGCCCATAAGATGTTCTTTTAGAACAACGAATATCGTTTAGGAGGTCTTCTAGGTAGAATGGATACCCTTAGTTCGAAAGTTTGATAGAAAAATCAAATATTATACCGAAGCTACCTAACCAACATTCGGGATCGACAACTCATGTCCCCGTCTTTAACTTCAAAAATTATGATAAAAATCACATGTTGTAATTACGGGTGCATTTCATGTGGCGTAATTATAATGTGTTTAAAAACAACAAGTGCACGCCATCGTGACTTGTCCCAAGATAAATCCATAAATATCAAAAATTATTTACATACCCCATAAGCTAAAAATACCTCTTTTAGATGAAAAATCCCAAAAACCTAGAGAATAATCGAATATCGCCTCAAATAGGCATATTTAATCGTCATGGCCATAGTCATATAATCTACACTCGGGTGTGGCAACTCATGTCCCCGACTCTAACTCAAAACATTAATTAAATAAGCATGTTGTAAATCGCGGGTACATTTCATGTGGCGTGGTTTGCAACGTGTCCAAAAATAACAAGTGCACGTCAATCGTGACTTGTATCAAAATAATTCCATAAATATTAAAAAGCGGATAAAAAGTAAGAAAGATAAAAGCACAATAGGTTTAAAACATGTAAATAATTAGATAATTAGGCCAAATAGTAAGAGTTAAGCGACTGTGCTAAAACCAAGGAACTCGGGAATGCCTAACACCTTCTCCCGGGTTAACAGAATTCCTTACTCGGATCTCTGGCCGCAAGACAAATCAAAACAGAGTCAAAATTTCCTCGGTTTGGGATTTCAATAAATAAATAGTGTCCCAGAATACCGTAAAAAATCCGGGTGGCGACTCTGAAACTAATAAATAAATCCCAAATCCGCATAATGTCACTTAAATTGGAAAAACTCCCGTATCCAACCCGGTGTCGGAAAAAGGAGGTGTGACACTATTTAATCCTTTTCCGAACAGTTGTATTTAGGGATTTTTCTAGTAAACTCAGTAGAGCTTATTACTTGTACTACCGGTTTTGGGGTATTATATTGCACTTGGGATCATCGTTTTTGCTATTGAAAATTTCAGTTTCATGCTTCGAGTTTTTTTGGTTAGATTATGTCTTTAATTCAGTAAGTGTTAGGCTTACCTAGTCTTAGTCACTAGGTGCCGTCACGACATCCTATGGAGGGGAATTTGGGTCGTGACAATAATCAACTTGCATCAATTAGGTCTATTCATGGTACTGAATTTGAGAATGCTAAATTTGCCAAATTTTGTGATGAACATGGCATAAATCATAACTTATCTGCTCCTAGGACTCCACAATAAAATGAAGTAGTTGAAAGAAAGAATAGGACAGTGGAAAAAATGGCTAGGACTATGCTTCTTGCTAGTAAACTGCCCCATAGCTTCTGGGCAGAAGCTGTGAACACTGCATTCTATATCATAAATAGGTGCAAGACTAGACCTCTCGTTGAGATGACTCCCTATGAGTTACTTAAAGGGATAAAGCCAAATATATCCTATCTTAGGACATTTGGATGCAAGTGCTTTGTGCAAAATAATGGTAAAGACTCCCTAGGTAAGTTTGATCCCAGAAGTGATGAGGGGTATAATTGGGATATTCTTCACATAGTAAAGCTTATAAGATTTATAAAAAAAGAACTATGTGCGTAGAAGAAATTGTACATGTGGTTTTTTATGAAACTAACATTCTTTCTGAGAGGCATGAACAAGATGATGAAGCAATTGGGCTGGTAAGAAACTCAAATGAAACCATAGCCTAGACTGAAGTTGCACCAGAGGAAGGAACAGGTGATGGAACAGGTCCTTCCACTCAGCGCAACCTAACAGGGGGAAAAGAGGAACTAATCCTCAAACCTAGAGGGAACATGTCCATGAACTTGTTCCTCAACAACACATTGAAGGAAAATCTAGGGGAAACCAGCTAGTTGTGAAACCTTACAAGTATCAAAGTTCTCATCCCATTGAGAACATAATCATTGGTCTAATCTCTAGTATCAAAACCAGATCTTCTTTGAGGAATCTTTGTGCTTTTGATGCTTTTTTATCTCTCATTGAACCTAAAAATGTTGTTGAGGCTTTGCAGGATGCAGAGTGGGTGAATGCAATGCAAGATGAACTCAACCAATTTGAGAGAAATTGTTTCTCCCAAACGCACACGCAAGTATAAGTGGCCGTACAAGTAATAAAATGATAAGTCGAATGTCGAACCCACAGAGACTTGTATTAACTACTTGAGCAATATTGTTATTCAGTCGAGCCAATTCGAGTACAAGAGTGTGATTATACTAAACAATAGTTCTAAGTAGTAACTAAATTATCAAGCAGCAAAATGATTGTTGTGTATTCAGTAGAAACAAATATTCCTGGGTTGTGATCGATTCACCAATCTTATTGTGTTAGTCAACTCTCCCTTTCATGAAATTCACTCATAGTTGCTAATTAATCGAACAATTCTCTCGTAGCCTTCTCCCGAAGTACTACTCGTCTATTCAAAATAGATTAACGCCTATATTCCTATGAAATCAATCTATTAAGAACGCATTAATATTACGATATTTAATTAAGACTGGTGATCGTGCTTTCTTACATTCTTCTCTAATATAAACATGACTTTCCCAAGCATAGCATAGATAGTAAATAGAACCTAACTGTTAGCCAGACAATTAAGCAATTAATCACAGAATTGAATAAACAACCATATATTAGTGAACTATAATCAAGGTTAAGCCAACGTTAAACAACAATATTAATGGCTAAATCATAACCCCAAAACTATGGGTTTTAGCCACTTATGATAGTATCAAACAAATTCATAAGTGTTGGATAATTGAAAATAAGAAACGATGAAGAAAACTGAGATCTCTTCGCTCCCGAATGTTTCTCGTGTGTATTTTCTCTTCAAAGTGTCATCTCTCCTCCAAAAATAGGTTTAGTCTTGCTTTGATACGCGTTGGGTAGGTCTAGGGTCGAAATAACCTTGTCCCGGGAAAGTTGGACAAAATCACGTCACCAGCGTCCAGCCCAGCACCCCACACTGGCCCTGGCGCTGGGTTGTTAAACATTTTGCCCCTGGTGCCACAGGTGGCGTGGAGCACTACCTATGGTGCTGAAAATCCAACTTTTTATGTTTTCCTCCGTTTTGGCTCTAATCTCGCATCTTTCGCCTCCAATTGCTTCCGGATGATTACTACACATAAAAATACCCCAAATTAATATAAGTCAATATATTTTACATCTGAATTCCACGAAACACGGGTAAAACATAAGGCAAGATACATATAAATATATATACTTTAAGCTAAATATCAACACCCCACGCTTAGACTCTTGCTCGTCCTCGAGCAATAGGACTATCAAATATACCTCAACTACTTACAAATCTCAACTAGAGAGGAGCAATTCATTTTTACCACATGCTCTACCCTTGACTATGATTGATACCGGCAATCAAGCATGAATATACAAAATTCACATTCTTCCGTTTTTAGCACGCCCAAGTATAACATTTCAATTCAATCAATTCCAACAATCTATTTGTAACCACACAACCTCAAAAGCCGACTTGTAACCACTAAGCACCCTCAAATCACGCACTCACTCAACAAGAAAAATTTACAACATTACCAATCATTCAAGAGATCATGTGCCCTCACCAACAAATAAAAGAGTGAATATAGACTAGTCCACACATTCAAATATGCTTTTGAATATAAATTAATGACATCATACAATTGAACAAAATTCGCTCACTCTCACAAAAAATTCATATGCATCTCGTGGTCGTACCATAAACTTGTCCGTGGTGTACATCTCTACTAATCTAAGCTAGCCAAATCTAGGATCAATTAGGACTTTAAGGTTGTAATGTCGGCTAAGGGATGGGTATGATACATTTAGGAATAGTGACTAACCCTCCTAAGCACTTTAATACACTACACTCATAATTCGAGCACATATTCTTTTAAACTAATTCACTTTCCACAAACCATATACAACATAGTCCCTTTTTTCAATTAAGCACTTCTATACTCCAACTAGCACAAATTAGTAAAATTGGGGGAAGGGGATGTTTTTCTACATACTTTGACTATCATTATTTTTTCTTGCAATTTTTTCTTTTTCTTTCTCCTTTTTTTTCTCTTCTACACACACTCCACACATTAAATTTCATCGGCTAGTGACTTTTGATTTCAACTTTAGTGCACCAAAGGGCCCTTCCATGGTTCCACTCAAACGCGACTCCCAAATCTCTCACCTTACTACTTTTAGCGACTAAGTGCCTTAGGATGTAAAGGTTCAACAATCTCAATTAATAACAAAATAGGGGGACGACAAATGTGGGTGCCAAAGAAAAGGTCTATATGCTCAAAGGGGATAGCAATGGAAAATTTTATCTTCAAGTAACAAGCATATCTATGCTCAAGTAAGAAACGCCTACATCATCTCCTGGACTAGCACAACTTAATGATTTTTCTTCGATTAACACACGGGGCAAGTTCCAGACTACACGGAATAGCACAGAGAATCACAATTCCACACACACACATTGTACATGACTCAATCAAGACGGTTCGGTTCAACTCTCAAGTCAAGAAAGCACATATTGTTGAGAAATTTAAGCAATAATGAACTATGTGGATTACAAGTCGAACAACTAAGAAAAAGTGTCATAAGATAGGCAATTCACTTTAATTAGATGACACAATTCAAATCAAATGAACGAGAAGATAGAATATATGTCATAGCCTAATGTGCCAACACCAAACATGTCACTAGGTATCTCAGAGCACCTCAGTTTCTTCCTAACCTACTCCTAGAAAAAAGAAAAATAAAATACCCGATTCGAGCTACACCCTTGGAAAAGAACCGGCGCCCAAAGAAAAATCAATGGATACTTGTTTAACCAAAGAATTGGATTCTTTGCCCAAAGCTATTTTAAGAAGAACACGGGTTTTTGATAACCAAATAATAAGATTATAATTGTAGGCAAACTTGTAAATGGAAAGCAGTAAGATGCACAAAAAGTAAGTATATTGCAATAGTAGTTCGAATGTTTTTCTCTACCCCCTTTACAGGTTATATTTTTCTCCTTTACATAGAGAATTTCCTAACATAACGTCTACCTTTTTTGGCGATTGAGCATTAATGACTAATAATGACTCTAATGTAACGTTACAATGAATCAACCGTAACTGTTGAGTGAATGTTATGTAACGTATGGATCTCTAATTTGAAGATCTCTGAATCTGCCATTTATTCTGTCCAAATACACTTTTGTCCGTGTCTCTTCATCTTCTCAATCAGGTTGAGACTTCCGTAGTTAATTAACCCACAGATGTGATTTGTCGTGCCTCTTTGCCTCGTACCTCTTCTTAGAGTCCCGTCCAGCTGTCATGTCTTCGTTGCTCCCCGTAGACTAGTGAGTCATCAAGATTTATTACACGTGTGAAGCTCTTTTTTCACCAATACAGATAGTCCCCCCACTTACCATATATTTATCAATTAATATTTGGTAAGTGGATACTCATTTATGGCGGGAATATTTTGCCGCCGCTTTACTCGAATCACTGTATATTTTCCTGTACGTAAGTGTCGCTTGTCACTTCCATTTAATGCTTATGTCACGTGGCATTCTTGGGTTGGTTCTGCCATTATTCAACGCCTTTAGGGCTTTCTTGCGGTTGCATCAGTCACGAAGTGACATCTTCAATTATGGTTTTCACATCATTGCTTTTTTTTTTCATTTTTTGACGATTGTCTTTGAGTATAAATACCCCCTTTTCCTTTTCTTTCACAAAAAGCTTATAACTTTCAAACTTTATTTGTAAAGAATTTTTTCTTTGCCTTTGTAGATATGTCTTCTTCAAACCCATCTAAGGGAGTCATAAACGTTGATGAGTTGACACCCTCTTCCGCTCCGACTCGGAGTCGGAGGGGTGGTAGACTGAGGAGTTTAGGCTCTAATCCTTCGAGAGGCTCTTCCTCTTATCAGATTGTTTCCCCTCATTATGCTAGGTCTTTAGTCTCCCCAAGAGCTAGGGTTTCCAGATCTCTGTCCAGGGGTAGAGAACATCACGAACCCCTACGCGAACCACGAGTTGATGAAATCATTCTTATCTTCACTAGGGATAGTCAAGTTCTTGTAGACCAGTCGTTATCCTTTGATAGTGTTGATAGGTATCCTACTCTTATTACCAAAGGTTTGATTCCCCTTGTTCGTAAGGAATGTTCTTGGGAGTCTGATTTTCCCATTGTTATTCCGAATAGTAAACAAAGAATAACGTCTTACAAGACGAGGCATTATTTTGTTTACACTTACCCTTTTACTCTAAGGTTTAGACATCCTATTGATCCAGTCATCATCGAATTTTGTCATTTCTTCAACATTTGCTTAGGACAAGTTAGTCCTCTTGTGTGGCGGGTTGTCGCATGTCTTAGATGTTTAGCTTCTTTAGCCTCGGTTCCTTTTTCCTTCAATCACCTCATTCATCTTTATTCTCCTACCTTATTTCGTCAAGGGGTTTTCACTCTGGCTGCTAAGAGAAAAAGAGTGTTGGTAACCCCTGATGACGATAAATATAGAGGTTGGTACCTTCGGTACGTTGTTGTGCCCACTGTTGGTTTAGTGGGCGAGGAAAATCTTCCTTTCCCTGAGAAGTGAAATCGCGCACGTGAGTACATTTTAGCTCACATCTGTTATTTTTCTTCTCTTTGCTTTAAGTGTTTTATTAACACCGTAGTTATTTTTTTCCTCTTTCAGCAATCATGGGTACTGTTGAGAATGTCTCTGGTATCCGTGATTGGGTAGAAAAGATGTTGACGGTTTCTCTATTGGAGGAAAGATCTTGGAAGTACTTCTCCGTGAAGTACAACTGGAAAGTGAAGACTCATGGTAAGTGAAACTTTTGTTTTCGCTTTTTTTCCTTACTCGAGCTCTTTTTATTCATTTGTTTAACCTTTTCCCTTTTGACAGGGTTTTCTGCTCAGGGGATGTTTGCTGCATCCATTCGGAAGATGTCTTTGGCTCAGACCCAGGAGATTATTACTGGTTCCTCTTCTTCCAAGAGGAAAGCTAGTGGGTCTAAGACCTTAAAAGAAGAAGAAGAAGAAGAAGAAGAAGAAGAAGAAGAAGAAGAAGAAGAAGAAGAAGAAGAAGAAGAAGAAGAAGAAGAAGAAGAGGAGGAGGAGGAGGAGGAGGAGGGCATTCTGGTGCACAGGTCACGTAGAAGAAGAGTGGTCTCAGACGATGAGTCTACACTCGTGACTGTGTCTTCCGTACCTGATGTCAGACCTTCTACCCCTAGGGATTCTTCTTCTTCTATTGCTCATGATTTTGTGGATCATCTATTCCACAAAGGTTTTGGCCCTGCTATTAATGAGGCGCCTCTGGCTGCTTTTGCTCCCTCCTTTAGAGAAATCTCTTCATCCGTTCTGGCTATTTCCACTGCTCCTTTGTCCATTTCTGCTTCCGCTGCTGCCTTGCCCGTGGCTTTCTCAGCTCCTCAAGTTTCCGTTCTTGAGACTTCTTCACCTCCACAAATTTTGCCCGTGGCTCCTTCATCTCAGCCTGCTCCCGTGCCTCATGTTAGAGAAGTAGGGTCTTCCAGCAGGGAGATGAGGCAAGTGCTAATTGAGGTTCCGGCTGATGGGAGCCTTTTTAAGAAATTCAGCCAACCCGAAGTGTGGTTGAAGCCTTTGATTGGACCAATAGAGATGACCAAGCTAGATAGTCACAGTTTTTTTACCTGGGCTAATGAGGTTGTGCATTCCTCCTTGAAGGTAACGTTCATTTTTTTTGTATTTCGTTCTTATGCATGTCCTTACCGTATCTAATTGATTTTGGTTTTGTAGATCAATATCATAGGCACGGAAGTCATGAAGTGGATTTCTAATATGGAGAAAGATCTAAAGGAGTGGCATGTTGAAGCAGGGAATTGGAAGGGGGAATATGAAAGACTGAGGCTCGACATGGAGGCCTTAGAAGAAGAAAAGAATACCTTGGAGCGGCAGATGATAGTTGTGGCTGCGGAGTTGGCAGTAGAGAAGGCTTCTTCTAACAGAGTGGAGAAAGACAAGAACATTCTTGAGTCTTCGTTTGTTGAGCAATTATCCCGTGCCTCGGAAGAAATTAGGAGCTTGAAAGCCTTACTAGAGCAGAAGGAGGAATACTCAGGCGATCTTGTGCAGTCACTTACCCGAACTCAGGAGGATCTTCGCATTGCTTTAGACAAAACCCAATATTTGGAGGAGTCAATTGTTCCTTTGAGGGCTTCCCATGAAGCTGCTGAAGTTGAGAAGGATGGGTTATGAGTTGAGCTTCAGATATGGGAGAGAGATTATGAAAGCCTCGAAGAGGCGGAAGTTGTTGATGTTAGTTGGGTGTACATGAATTCTCGCCTCGATACATTGATGGAATGAGTCGGGGAGATTTCAACCTTAACGCTGAAATTGTTAAGATCAAGGAAGCCATGGAAAAGGCTCAACAAGGTTTGGATCTTTCCCCACCTGAAGGTGAGACTCCTCTTGTCCAAGCCTCTTCATCTCAAGCTGCTCTTACTCCTTCTGCTAATGAAGAAGTCAATCCCCCTCCTTAAGAAGATTAAGACGTTGATTCACCCCTTTTTTTGTCTCAATTGGTGGTTACCCCCAGTCCCATCGGGGGTAAATTTGGATCTTTCTAAAGTCTCAAATGACAACTTAGGTGCACCTCAATGTACGTAAAAAATCGATACGGCTAAGTATAAGTTAATACCTAGTTTTTACTTAGCAATTATAATATATTAATGCAAGTATGACTTTTGTTTTCCATTGAGTTTCTATTCTACTCTTTAAGTCTTTTGCATGCTTTATTTTCCCAGGTTTTATTTTTACCTCCGAGTTTTGCATATAGAATGCTTTAGATTACTCGCACATTTTCGTAATAGGCACGGTGTCATATAAAATATGTGTCTTTTTGTAGTAGGCATAATTTGTGAAAGAAGGCCCTTTCTGATCGACACTTAATGAAGAAGACGTCTCAACTTCATAAAGGTGTAATAATACAATAGAGTGATAGGAATTTTTCACATGTTTAAGAATGTTTCTGTGGAAAGTTTTTTTGTTTGAACTTTCACAACATTTTACGTGTGTTTGATTATCGTCTAAAACTCATGTTCCAACTGTTTTCTTTTAACAGATTTTATATACACTTGTATTTTCGTAATTGTTTTCTGTATGTAACAGTTTTTTTGAGTTAATACAAGAGGGCAATTGTTTTTCGTTCGTAACAGTTTTTATTCAAATTGGGGTTTTCTCCCGCAACTATTTTTGTTGACAACAGGTTTCAATAAGCACGAGGGAAATGCTCTTACAACCATAACTATTTTACAGTTTTTTGAACAAGTACAAGGATTTTGATCTTTCATCTGTAACTGTTTTATTTGATAACAGTTTTCTATATGAGTACAAAGATTTCGTAATTGTTTTTAGTTACAACAGTTTTGAATGATTACAATGATGATGATCTTTTATCCATAATTATTTTGAATAAGTACAAAGATGTGCATTTCTTCCTCTTAGCTAACATTTTGTCTTTTAACCTGAACATGTTCGAAGTTTTTTTGGATTAGGCTTTGTGTTCGAGTCTTTGGCTCTTTCAATTTTGCTCGTATCACTTGGCTTGCTGCATAGATGGATCTTCAGGCTCCAGCTTTGACTTTTTGATAGTCTTTTTTGCTTCGTTTTTATCTTCCATACTGTATAGTCCCCCAAATCTTTGAGCTTTGAAGAATGAAATCTCGAGCACTTGACTATTCCTTCCTTGTGGTCCTTTTCCTGAAAAGGAAAAACATACGGGACTCAAAGGTATATAATTTTTAGATGATGACTGCTTAACCTTTTAAAACGTCCATCAGAAAGTGTAACCTTAGACCTTGAATTTAGTTATTTCCTCGCGTCTTTGCAGGTCTAATATCATCATCTGGTGATGGGTTAGCTTTATGCCTATCATCTAAACGATGGGTTAGCTTTATGCCTATCATCTAAAAAGGTTAGTAAAATTTCAAATACTCAAAATAAAATCGAACGTGTGATACCTGACAAGGGGTACTTGTTTTCCTTAAAAGTAGTACTTCTTCAAGTGAATGGCATTCCAACTTGTTGGTAGGATTCTGCCGTCCATAGCTTCCAACTCGTAGGCGCCCTTCCCAGCTATGCCTCGAATTTTGTAGGGTCCTTCCCAGTTTGGATTTAGCTTTCCTACGCCTGCTTCTTTCGTTGATTGAAAGACTTTTTTGAGGACGAAGTTCCCAATCTTGAAGTACCTGATATGAGCTTTACGGTTGTAATAACGCTCTATGATTTATTTTTGAGTTGCCATCCGTATCAGTGTTGCTTCTCTCCGTGGTTCGAGCAGGTCCAAATTGGTCCTCAATTCGTCATCGTTTGCTTCCTCCGCGGCTGTTGTAAGACTTAAGCTTGGTTCACCAATCTCTACAGGTATTAAGGCTTCTGAGTCATAGACAAGCGCGAACGGAGTTTCTCCCGTGGCTGTTTTTTGAAGTTGTCCTGTATGCCCATAGTACCGCTGGTAACTCATCAGGCCAGTTTCCTTTGGCTCTATCTAGCCGCTTCTTTAGATTACTGATTATGACTTTATTCGTTGATTCAGCCTGACAGTTAGCCATGGGATGGTATGGTGTTGAAGTGATCCGTTTAATTTGCCAGCTTTCGAAGAATTCTGTGATTTGCGAGCCTATGAATTGTGGGACATTATCACACATGATCTCCTTCGGTATCCCAAAGTGGCATATTACGTTTCTCCATAAGAAACTTTTAACTTTCTTTTCTCGCACATGTTTGAACGCTTCTGCCTCTACCCATTTTGTAAAATAGTCGGTTAGCACGAGCAAAAACCGTACATGTCCTTTAGATGTGGGAAGAGGTCCCACTATGTCCATCCCCCATTTCATGAAGGGCCATGGGGATATTATTGGGTGCAATAGTTCCGCTGGTCGATGCATGTTATTAGCAAACCTTTGGCATCTGTCGCACTTGGACACGAAGTCCTCGGCCTCTTCTTCCATCTTAGGCCAATAATATCCAGCTCTGATTAAGGTTTTCACTAAGGATCTATCCCCTGAGTGATTTCCATAGTGTCCTTCGTGGACTTCTTACATCACAAACTCCGCTTGGTTAGGTCCGAGGCATTTGCTAGGGGCCCTCCGAACATTTTGCGATATAACAAGTTGCGAATCAGGAAGTACCGTGCAGCTTTGCGGCGAAGTGCTTGAGCTGCTTTCTTGTCTTCAGGTACGGTGTCGTTCTGTAAAAAAATTTGGATTTCTTTTCTCCAATCCCAAGTTAAATTGTTGAAAGTGACCTCATTCCTATCCTGGTCGATCGCTGAATGGAATAGATGAATGACAACTGCATTGTCCTTTTTTGTTACTTCTGTGACTGCTGCGAGGTTAGCTAATGCATCTGCTTATGCATTTTCCTCTCTAGGTATTTGTACTACCTTCCATGTTTTGAATTGTCTCATGAGCTCTCGTGCCTTTTCCAGATACTGTAGCATCCGAGTTTCTCGAGAAATGTAAGTCCCCTGCATCTGATTTACTACCAGTTGGGAATCGCTTATGGTCTCAATTTGCTCTATTGAAAGCTCTCGTGCAAGTTCTAACCCTGCAATAACAGCTTCGTATTCTGCTTCATTGTTAGTTATAGGATAACATTTAATACACTGCCGTGTCTTTTCACCCGTGGGTGATATTAAGACTATGACTAAGCCGGCACTTTTTATATTGGAAGAACCATCGGTAAATAGGGTCCATAGACCCGGACTAACACCGTTGAAGAGTTGTAACTCTTTCTCCACTTCAGGGATAATACTATTACTAAAAGCACCGACAAAATCAGCTAAGATTTGAGACTTGATTGCAGTCCTAGGCCAATATATTATTTCATGCTCACTTAATTCTATGGCCCACTTGGCTAATCTTCCTAATAGTTCTTGTTTATGCAGTATGTTTCTTAATGGATACGAGGTCACAACTGTGATTGGATGGCATTGAAAGTATGGCCTTAATTTTCTAGATGCCATGATTAGAGCTAAGGCTAACTTGTCTAGGTGTGGATATCTAGTTTCAGCATCCAATAATATCTTGCTTACATAATAAATAGGAGACTGTTTACCTTTATTCTCCCTTACCAATACTGCACTTACAGCAATTTTTGAGACAGCAAGGTAGACGTATAGTCGCTCCCCCTCCTTCGCCTTTGACAGCAACGGAGGTTTTGATAGATAAGCCTTTAGGTCTTTGAGTGCCTGTTGACATTCTTCAGTCCATTCGAATCGATTTTGCTTTTTGAGAACTGCAAAGAATTTGAAACTTTTCTCGGAAGATTTGGAAATAAATCTTCCTAAGGCTGCAATTCTTCCCGTTAGTATCTGAACTTCTTTTTTATTTATAAGTACATCAGGTATTTCTTCTATAGCTTTAATTTTATCAGGATTTACCTCTATTCCCCTGTTTGATACAAGGAAGTCCAAGAATTTACCTGATTCCACGCCAAAAGCACATTTTTCTGGATTAAGCTTCATATTATACCTGCGTAAAATGTCAAAGGTAATAGAGATGTGCTGGAAATGGTTTTCCGCCTGTGTTGATTTTACCAGCATGTCATCAATGTAAACTTCCATTATTTTTCCCAGCATGGTCACTAGCCTTTGATATGTGGCTCCAACGTTTTTTAAGCCAAAAGGTATGACTTTATAATAATAAGTCCCCCTGTTTGTAATAAATGAGGTTTTTTCCTCATCTGAGGGATCCATTTTAATCTGATTATAACCAGAATACGCATCTAGAAAGCTTAACAATTCATGACCTGCGGTGGAATCAATCATTTGATCTATATGTGGTAATGGAAATGAATCTTTGGGGCATGATTTATTTAAGTCAGTATAATCTATGCATACTCTCCATTTTCCATTCTTTTTAGGTACTACCACAGTGTTAGCTAGCCAGTTAGGGTATGTTACCTCTCGTATTGAACCAATCTTTAAGAGTTCCTGTACCTCTTCGTCAATCACTTGGTTCTTGAATAGTCCTTGCTTTATTTTCTTCTGCTTAACAAGTACGAAGGATGGATCTTCATTTATTTTATGAGTCATTACTTCTAGCGGGATACCTGTCATATCTGAGTGGGACCACGCAAAGCAATCTGCATTAGCCTTTAAATAATTAATTAACTTACCTCTTCGACCGGAAATCAACCTCGTGCCTATGTACACTTTCAATTCAGGCTTTTGTTCAGACAATGGAATAGCTTCGAGCTCTTCCGTAGTTGTTTTGATGTGCTCATTTTCCTCCGGTTCATGAATGACGTCCGGTCTGGAATCTACATCCGTGTGGTCCAATGCCTCTTCCGTGGTGACTTGATTCACTTTCTCGTAAGTATTTTCTTTCGTACCTGTTTCAGCAGTAATACCTTCCGTACCTATTTGGGTTATAATTTCTTCCGTGCATGTTTGGGCGGTGTCACCTGCTTGGGAGATTTCCTTATCCTTTGATTCTTTCACCTATACTTTTTTGTTGTAGTGTACCACGTAATTTATATTTCTCGCGGTTTGCTAATCGCCTCTAATTTGCTGAATCCCCCATTCAGAGGGGAATTTAATTACCTGATGCAAGGTGGAGGGTATTGCTTTTATGCCGTGGATCCATGGCCTTCCCACGATTACGTTATAAGCCATGTCAGTATCGATGACTTGGAACCTGGAACTTTTGATCAATCCCTCAGCATAAGTGCTAAGTTCAATTTCTCCTTTTGTTATAACCATAGAGTTGTCAAACCCTGATATGGCTCGTGCCCTTGGGATTACTTGATTCCCCAATAGCATTTCTTCTACAACTCTTAGAAAAATGATATTGATTGAACTACCTGGATCAATCAACATTATTTTTACGTTAGTGTCATGAATAAGTAAAGATATTACCAGAGCATCGTTGTGAGGAAGTATTAATCCGCCAATATCTGCATCATCAAAGGTTATATCGTCTGCTTCCAGATTTTCACTAACCCATTTTCCGTGTGTATATGTGAACTTCGTGGTCGTTTTGCAGACCACTCTGTTTACTTCTTCACCTCCGTGTATCACGTTGACGGTTCATTTTAGAGATGGAGGTTTTGGGGGCTCCTGCATGTTCTTTATGTATGCCTGTTTACCTTTTTCACTGAACAATTCTGTCAAATAGCCCTATTTCAATAATTGTTCTACCTCACTTTGCAAAAATCTGCAATCTGCAGTTCTGTGTCCATGATCATTATGGAATTCACACCAGAGATCTGGGTTCCTCTTATTCGGATTTGACCTCATCTCTTTGGGCCATCGAACTTTATCACCCAAATTTCTTAACACTGAAATTAGTTCGAAGGTACTTACATTAAAGGTATGATCCCCAATTCACGCATTACCTCTGGGTCATTGATCTTGATCCCTTCTGGATCTAGATGAGGACGAGCCCGCATCTCTTCTTGGTGGTCCATAAAATGACCTGGTGTTTTCAAACCTGGGACGAGTTTCACATCCTGATGGTCCCAAGTAAGGATCGTACCTGTTTTTACCTGATCTCCTGTCTAATTCTGAACGTCTGGACCTGGTATAATCTTCCTCTTTCGGACGATCAATGGTATCTTCTTCTATTCGAAGTTTAGTACTATAC
Organism: Nicotiana paniculata; assembly: GCA_005239505.1. NCBI lineage: Eukaryota > Viridiplantae > Streptophyta > Magnoliopsida > Solanales > Solanaceae > Nicotiana > Nicotiana paniculata. The sequence goes on along the minus strand of ML317094.1, from coordinate 22,864 downwards.
CTGTTATAAACATCGTTCCACGTTGTAGCTGGGAATTCTCTCAAGCTTTCCTTGAGTCTTCTCGTGGCTTTTGAGCTTTTATCATTTAGATTACTTGCGAATGCCATGGCTTCCTAATTATGAGGCACCCTTGGTAGTTGCATTCTTTCTCGTTGAAACTTGTCTACAAATTCACGAAGTAGTTCCGTATCTCCTTGTTTTATTTTAAAGATGTCCTCCATCCTTTTCTCGACTTTTTGTACATCGGAGTGTGCCTTTATGAAAGAATCTACAAGCTCAGCAAAAGAATCAATAGAGTTTTCAGGGAGAAGAGAATATCAGGTTAGCGCCCATTTGGTAAGTGTTTCTCCAAATTTTTTAACCAGGGCCGACTCAATTTCTTGTTTTGTTAAGTCGTTGCCCTTCACTCCAGTGGTAAAATCAGTTACATGGTCACGTGGGTCGGTTGTCCCATCATATTTAGGTATGTCAGGCATTTTAAACTTCTTTGGAATGGGTACGGATGTTGCGCTTGGTTTCCAAGGTTGTTGAGAATATCTATCAACGTCAATGCCTTTGATAACAGGTGGTACTCCAGGAATTTGTTCGATTCGATTGTTTTGTTCCTGCACCTGTTTCTGCAAAGTTAGTAATAAAGTCTGTAATTCCGAGTTATTAGACATACCTGGTCTCGCTTCGAGAGATTCATTAGGAGTATCTCCCCTTCCTGAGTTTGCCAACCCAAATTGAGGATTTTTCATGTTGATGGTATTATTGGGGGGTGGNAAAAGTAAGTATATTGCAATAGTAGTTCGAATGTTTTTCTCTACCCCCTTTACAGGTTATATTTTTCTCCTTTATATAGAGAATTTCCTAACATAACGTCTACCTTTTTTGGCGATTGAGCATTAATGACTAATAATGACTCTAATGTAACGTTACAATGAATCAGCCGTAACTGTTGAGTGAGTGTTGTGTAACGTATGGATCTCTGAATCTTCTATTTATTCTGTCCAAATACACTTTTGACCGTGTCTCTTCATCTTCTCAATCAGGTTGAGACTTCCGTAGCTAATTAACCCACGGATGTGATTTGCCGTGCCTCTTTGCCTCGTACCTCTTCTTAGAGTCCCGTCCAGTTGTCATGTCTTCGTTGCTCCACGTAGACTACTGAGTCATCAAGATTTATTACACGTGTGAAGCTCTTTTTTCACCAATACAATACTACCTAACTATCCTAAAAAAATCTTTTTCTGTGTTTTTTTTAGTCGGACTTTATCCCTCACGAAAATTGTCCCACAGATCCATCATCGAGAAAAGTCCGAGCTTTTTCTAATTTTTTTTAATGTTCATTTTTATTATTTTGAGAACCTAGACTATGTCTACTACGAGTTCTAAAAGAAAAACTATTTTTTATACAATTACACTTCAGAAAGTAGTTTTCCCACCCCACACTTATATTATGCATAGTTTTCGATGCATGATCATAGAGAAAAATATTAAAACAAGGGTGAGAAATACTCTCTGGGACCCTCCCGGGCCTAGCTCGTACATGGTCCTCAATCTTTAGAGTCATGACGTCCCAACACTTAAGCTCAAACATGCTCCTTAGCTTCAACTTTGGGTACTCAGACTTCCCCTACTCTGAATAAAAACAACACAAAACTTGACATTAAAATAATAATAAATAAATAAATAATATACAGGCTGGGTTGCCTCCCAACAAGCCCCTTATTTATAGTCGTGGCACGACTCTGTTACTCTGCTCAGGCTGGGCGCTTTCTCTTCTTCTTTCTCCCATAATGTCTAGCATTTTTGCACGTTCTCAGAAGTTCTTCTTTTTCATCTCTGGATATTTCTCAATCATCTTTACACACTCAGCTTGCAACACCACCTCCTCTAACTCTAACTCAATTGTCCCATCTGGATCACTACAATTCACATAAGGACTCTGCTCTTTCTCCTTCAATTCGACCACAATAATCATGCATAAGTCCTTATAATGCATAGGGAGCTTAAGTGCCTTGTACACATTAAAAGTGACTTCCTCATCGTCAACTCTCATCTTTAACTTCTCTTCCCTCACATCAATAATCACTCCACCAGTAGCTAAGAATGGTCACCCCAAAATAATATGCACTTCCTCATCTGCCTCAGAATCAAGAACAATAAAATCAGTAGGAAGAATAAACTTTCCCACTCGAACTAACACATCCTTAATAATTCCTTCTGGCATAACTAGTGACCTATCTGTTAACTGTAAAGTGATTTTAGTAGGTCTAAGCACCCCCAATCCGAGTTGCTTAAACAAAGAGGATGACATCAAATTTATACTAGCCCCTAAATCACATATGGCTCTACCAACTTCTTGTTTTCCAAGAGACAAAAGAATTGTGAAACTCCCAGGATCCTTCAACTTAGGAGGAAGTTTACTCTGAACTCTAGCACTGAATTGTTTAGTAAGTGCAACTGTTTCAAACTCTGTATGTCTTCGTTTATTTTCCACAATATCTCTGAGATACCTTGCATACTTAGGCACTTCCTGCAAAAATTCCACCAAAGGAAAATTCACACGCACTTGGATCAAAATATCTTAGAATTCTTGTACCTAGCATCATATTTTTGCTTCTACGGTCTTTGTGTAAATGGAGGTGGTGTCCTTGTCATAATTACTATCTTTGATCCTTTCTTCTCTTTCTCATTCTCGTCGACTGTCTTGGGAACTAATTCTCCTTCAGGACGAGCTGTATACTTCATTTTCTTTGGAACTTCTTCTAATAATCTTCCATTTCTCAAGGTAACCGCATTGACTTGAGCTTAAGTATTAGGCTCGGTATCACTAGGAAGAGCCCTATCTGGCCGATTATTTTGGGAACTGGTAAGTTTTCCCATTTGTCGCTCCAAATTTCTCATCGATGCTGCTTGGGCTTGCTGGTTAGCCGTTAATTTTTCATCATCTCTACTATTTGGTCCTGATGGTCAGCCATTAATTTCCTCATCATCTCCTCAAAGTGACTCATAGATTTTGCATGTTATTCAGCCAGAGGTGGTCTATATTATGTTGAGGTGCTTGTGGCCTGTACTGATTCTGAGCACCTTGGTTTCCACCCAAGAGAAGTTTGGGTGGTTCCTATAGTTAGGATTGTAAGTGTCCCCATACTGATTAGCCTGACCTCGATTTGCATTACTAACAAAATATACAGACTCTGGATTTTCTGGGCTTGTTGCTTGTTAATAACCAAGGTCATATGATTGAATTGGTTGTTCAATGTGGAAATCTGCGCGAATAATGCAGAGACCACATTTAACTCGAGAAACCCTGTAGATTTTTGCATTGTGTGTCCGCCCATCTCTTCTTGCCAATTAGGATTGCTTTTGGAGAATTTGTTGTATAATGAATATATCTCATCAAAGCTTTTTTCTAACACTTGACCTCCAAGCAGCATTGTATACGGTCAAAATCGGGCTCCCCTGATTTTGTATTAATCGAGACCAGGATGGTAGGCCAAGGTTCGGTCTCGTGTTATATCAGATCGTGACATGAAGACACATTACCAAGCTCGTAATTCGAGGACCATTTGAGATTGATACCATACGAGATTGAGACCAAACGGAAAAGGCATCGAACGAGACCGAAGAAAGTTTACTAAGTCAAATAACAAAAAGCCGAGATATTCGTGATCGAGCAAGGATCGTTGCAGAAATCTCGGCACGTATCAAATCAAGACCGATTATTTAGCCAATCATGGGATTTTCTTCTGTATTTAAAATGGTACCATAAGTAGAATTCCTCTACTATATAAAATAGGGTTTCAATCATTTTGTAATCATCATATTCACGCATAACAAAGCAATAAATAACATTTTCTCTCTTAAGCATTCTTACTCTACTGTTCAGTTCATACTTTTCAATTATATTCTTAGTCGGTTCGAGGGCGATCTAGCTCGACGGCCAAGCTGTGCTTTATATTGGTTTGCTTTATTTTACAGTTAATTTCTAACATCAATCTCATATTTCCTAATTTGTGCCAAGTAAAATCACATATCCTTAAAATACTTATAATTAATCTAATTTTAAGGGTAAATAGTTTGGCGCCCACCATAGGTATAATGATAATAGTGATTTCCTTGTACCAATTTTCATAACACACACTGCTTTACACTTGTTCTTATAAGCGTTTTTTATTCCAGGATCAGCATGTCGAACTCCAAAGCAGTACCCACACACATCGACAATGCCCTTGGTTTTCATGGAGAAAACCACAACGTAGCCTCCCCAGGGAACGAAGTGCCTCCAGTTGACCTCGAGGGAGTACCAGTTGCAGACCCCATCGATGTCAGTTCCCACGTTGCCCTGAATGCAAATCTGGGCATCGACCCCAAAAATAGCGTTCGCAGAGACGTTTGATCAGCCGGTCAGAATGCACAGTACGACGAAGAAGGAGGAATCAACCTTCGAATAATATTCAAAATGGTGCAGGCTCAACAAACTGCAATATCATAACTCCAAAATCAGAACCATGCACTGAGTAGGGTCGAACCTGAGCCATCGCTGGAAGTTGTTCACAGGGTCGAACTAGTGCCGGGAGGTCAAACGTGAATGAATCAGGGACCGACCCCGCTATTATGAAAATGTTCGAGGAGCTGAAAAAATGAATCAAATCACGGGAGAAGAATATTGAAGCAAATGATAAAAAAGTGGAAACATATAACTCCCGAGTTGATCAAATTCTGGGGGCACCACCAATTTTGAAGGGTTTGGATTCAAAGAAGTTCGTGCAAAAGCCTTTCCCCCTGAGTGCGGCTCCTAATCCCATTCCAAAGAAATTTCGTATGTCAAAAATTCCCAAGTATAATGGAACTACCGACCTCAATGAGCATGTCACTTCCTACACATGCGCAATTAAGGGGAACGATCTAGAGGACGATGAGATCGAGTCCGTACTACTGAAGAAATTCGGAGAAACCTTATCAAATGGGGCGATGATATGGTACCATAATTTTCCATCTAACTCCATTGATTCTTTTGCCATGCTCGTGGATTCCTTCGTCAAAGCACATGATGGTGCCAGAAAGGTCGAGACTAGAAAGTCGGACCTCTTCAAAGTGAAACAGAAAGACAACGAGATTCTTAGATAGTTCGTATCTCGGTTCCAAATGGAGCGTATGGATTTTTCCCCGATCGCCGATGATTGGGTCATTCATGCTTTCTCTCAAGGACTAAACATACGAAGTTTGGTAGCCTGAATAAACTTAAAGTAGAACTTGATCGAATATCCAACTATAACCTGGGCCGATGTGCATAATTGGTACCAGTCAAAGATTAGGGTCGTGGATGACCAGTTGGGGGCTCCTTACGGGTCCATTTATCCAAACAGGACTGTCGACTAATTTAAAAGGGATACTGACTGGGAACCACGGTCAAACAGAGATTGATATCACCCACGGTGGAGATCAGAGAAACAACGGATCTGGATGCAACCCTGTTCGAAGTGATAGAAGAAATGATCTAGGACAGAGCTCGCGAGGGCTCATGAGTAAAAGTGGTTTCGACAGAAATGTCGAGCCCAAAGAAGCACCACCACTATCGTAATACAACTATAACGTTGATGCATTAGTTATTGTATCAGCCATCGGGCACATCAAAGCCACCAGGTGGTCCCGACCTCTACAGACTGATCGGCCTAGAGAAATCATAATCAAATATGCAAATATCATGGTACCCATGGTCATAGAACAGAAGACTGCAGATAGTTAAGGGAGGAGGTAGCCCGTTTGTTCAACGAAGGGCATATTCGAGAATTCATAAGTGATCGGGCTAAGAACCACTTCAAGAACAAGGATTCAAACAGACAGAATGAGAAAGAAGAGCCGCAGAACGTGATCCACATGATTGTTGGGGAGGTCGATATTCCTCAGGGGCCCGTATTCAAACGCACCAAGGTGTCGATCATGAGGGAAAAGCGGACTCGAGACTACATACGGAAGGGACCTTGCCTTTCAACGACGAGGATGTAGATGGGATTCTACAACCTCACAACAACTCACTAGTAATATCATTTCTTATGAATAAAATTCAAGTTAAACATGTTTTGATTGATCCAAGTAGCTCGGCCAGCATTATTCAGTCGAGGGTCGTAGAACAACTTGGCCTACGGGATCAAATTGTGCCCACGGCCCGAGTACTTAACAGCTTTAACATGGCAAGCGAAACCACCAAAGGTGAAATTACATTGCCAGTGAACGTGGACGGACCATCCAAGAAACAAATTTCCACATGATGGAGGGTGACATGAGGTACAACGCCCTGCTCGGAAGGCCTTGAACCCATAACATGAGGGCAGTACCCTCGACCCTTCACCAAGTTCTGAAGTTCCCGACACTAGAGGGAGTCAAAACGGTGTACATGGAGCAACCCGCCGTCAAGGAGATGTTTGTTGTCGATGAAGTGATACCGGTATCGGCACTCTCATTAGCAAAGGGATTGGATTCGAAGGGAAAATAAGAGTCCAAATAGCAACCACAAACACCAGCCTCGACCCAATCGGAGAAGTAGGGACCGATGAGGACGAGGACTATTGGATCCCTCGATCCTTCATAATTCCCGATGACTTGGACTCCACCAAGTCAACGGTCGAAGAGCTAGAACAAGTCATACTGATCGAGTATCTTCCCAAACAAAAGGAATACCTAGGCACAGGGTTAATCCCCGAGGTTACGAAAAAACTTATTCAATTCCTTTTAGATAACATCGATTGCTTTGCTTGGTCCCATCTTGATATGACACGGATCCCACTGGAAATCACTACCCACAGACTAAGCATGGACCCAAAGTTTCATCCAGTAAATCAAAAAAGAAGGCCACAATCCGAGGTTAAGCACGCATTCATCAAAGACGAGGTAACCAAACTTCTCAAAATAGGGTCCATTCGGGAAGTAAAATATCCCGAATGGTTGGCAAACATAGTGGTAATCCCTAAGAAGGTAAATAAACTTAGAATGTGCATAGATGATAAAGACTTGAATGAGGCATGCCCTAAGGATTCCTTTCCTATGCCAAATATCGATCGTATGATCGATGCCACGACTGGCCACGAGATTCTCAGTTTTCTCGATGCCTACTCTGGGTACAACCAAATACAGATGAACCTGGAGGACCAAGAAAAAACCTCACTTATCACTAAGTATGTCACCTATTGTTATAATGTAATGCCGGTTGGACAAAAAAATGCTAGTGCAACCTATCAACGCCTAGTAAATCGAATGTTCGAAGAACAAATAGGAAAATCAATGAAATTTTATATTGATGGCATGTTAGTTAAGTCCCTGCGAGCATAGGACCATTTAAAGCATTTGCAAGAGACTTTCGATATACTGAGGAAGTACAATATGAAGCTCAACCCAGAAAAGTGTGCATTCAGGGTTGGCTCGGGAAAGTTTCTTGGCTTCATGGTGTCTAACCGGGGGATCAAGATCAACCCGGATAAAATCAAATCTATTGAGGATATCACGATGATAGATAATGTAAAGGTCGTGTAGAGGCTAATGGGGCGGATAGCTTCCCTAGGCCGATTCATTTCGAGATCCTCAGACAGGAGTCACTGATTCTTCTTGCTGCTTAAAAAAAAGAATAACTTTACATGGACTCTAGAATGCCAACATGCCTTGTAAGAACTAAAGCAATATTTATCGAGTCCGCCGCTGCTTCACAACCCAAAAGCGGACGAACAACTTTACTTGTACTTGGTAGTCTCAGAGATAGCGGTAAGTGGAATCCTAGTCTGAGAAGAACAAGGTACGCAATTCCCTGTATATTATGTTAGTCGGACCTTAGGTGAGGCCGAAACCAAATATCTCCCCTTATAAAAACTAGCGCTTGCTTTCCTAAGTGCCTCTAGGAAATTAAAGTCATATTTTCAATGTCATCCAATATGTGTTGTAACAACTTATCCACTTCAAAATATTTTGCACAAACCCGAGCTTTCGGGTCGATTAACCAAATGGGCCGTAGAAATCAGCGGGTACGATATTGAATATCGACCCCGAACATCCATCAAGTCTCAAATCTTGGCAGAATTTGTGGCCGACTTCACGCCTCCCCTCATACCCGAGGTTGAAAGAGAAATATTAATAAAATCGGGTACGTCCTCGGGAGTCTGGACACTCTTTACAGACGGTGCTTCCAACGTGAAGGGGTCCGGGATGGGTATCGTACTAAAACCACCCACAGGTAATGTAGTTAGACAATCTATCAGGACTTCGAAATTAACTAACAATGAGGCCGAGTATGAGGCCATGATTGCACGTCTCGAGTTGGCTAAAAGCTTGGGAGCAGAGGTCATCAAGGCCAAGTGTGATTCCCTCATCGTGGTAAACCAAGTTAACAGGACTTTCGAAGTCTGAGAAGATCGAATGCAGAGGTACTTGGATAAACTACAGGTAACTCTACATCGATTCAAGGAATGGACCTTGCAACATGTACCTCAAGAACAGAACAGCGAGGTCGACGCTCTTGCAAACTTAGGTTCATCGGTCGAAGATGACGAGCTCAATGCAGAGACTGTCGTACAATTCATGAGATCGGTGATCGAAGAAGGTCACGCCGAGATAAACTCCATAAGTTTGACCTGGGATTGGAGAAACAAGTACATAGATTACTTAAAGAACGGGAAACTTCCATCAGATCCAAAAGATTCAAGAGCTTTACGTACAAAGGCAGCACGATTCACTTTGTCCGAAGACGCAATGCTATTTAGAAGGATGTTTGATGGACCGTTAGAAATATGTTTGGGGTCGGGAGATATCGAATAAGTCCAATGGGAAGTTCACGAGGGCACTTGTGGAAATCGTTCCGGTGCCGAATCGTTGGTCCACAAAGTAATCTGAGCAAGGTAGTACTGGACCGATATGGAGAAGAATGCAAAGGAGTTCGTTCGAAAATGTGACAAGTGCCAAAGGCATGCACCAATGATTTATCAACCCGAGGAATTTCTCCACTTGGTCTTATCCCCATGGAAATTCATGAAATGCGGAATACACATCGTCGATCCTCTTCCGTTGGCCCCAAGTAAGGCTCAGTTTATTTGTTTATGACTGATTATTTTTCTAGATGGGTTGAAACACAAGCTTTCGAGAAAGTCATAGAAAAGGAAGTCATAGACTTCATTTGGGACCACATCATATGCCGATTAGGGATGACCTCCAAGATTGTATGTGATAATGGAAAACAATTCATCGGCAGCAAAGTAACTAAATTTCTCAAGGATCACAATATCAAAAGGATCCTATCAAAACCTTATCATCCCAGCGGGAACGGACAAGCCAAATCGACCAACAAAACCATCATCCAAAATCTTAAGAAGATATTGACTGACGCCAAAGGGAAATGGAGAGAAATACTACCCCAAGTTCTATAGGCATACCGTATAACATCAAAATCCAGTACCGGAGCAACACCGTTCTTGTTAGTTTATGGTGCCGAAGCTCTAATCTTGGTCGAGGTCGGAGAACCTAGAATCAGGTTTCAATATACAATGAAAGAATCAAATAACGAGGCCATGAATACGAGCCTAGAATTGTTGGATGAAAGACGCGAAGCCGCCCTTGTCCGATTGGCCGCCCGAAAATAACGGATCGAAAGGAACTACAATCGAAGAGCCAATCTTTGGCATTTCAACATCGGGGAGTTGGTGCTAAGAAAACTCACCCTCAACACTCGAATTCAGAATGAAGATAAACTGTGTCCGAACTGGGAAGGACCATACCAGATTCTCGAAATCATTGAAAAAGGATCCTACAAGCTCGGCACGATAAACGGCGAACCGCTACCGAGCAATTAGAACGTGTCGCACCTAAAATGATACTATTGCTAAGGTACGGCACCTTCTATTTTCATTTATGTTTTAAACTAACTTTTGCAGGTGCTCGGCCAGAAGCACTGATGGATTCTTCGACCCAAAGTCTTTAGGTTTGAAAGCATGTGTTGCACTCTTTTTTTCTCAGATTGGTTTTGTCGCAAATGAATTTTTCGGCGAGGTTTTTAATTAGGCAACCATTGATCGTGCTAACTTAGAACCATTAACAGTATCCGAGGCTTTTTTACAATCAACCGCGAATAATGGGGGGGCATTTCCCTCAAATGTCAACTTTGTTGCGAGGAAATTACTTCATGCCAGCGGGTCTCGATAGGAAAAATTTGTAAGGGCCAAATGGTCAAACGAACCATGCTCGTATTATTTGCTCGATCCATAGAACAGAACATGTACGCATGTATAATCATTTATAAAGAGAAGTATTTTTTCCTTGTCGATATCTCATGCCTTAGAAAAATAATTCTACTTTATAATGTCATACTCTCGATATATTATGTAAATAGGCTTACGGATCGATCATAACCAGAGTTCAGATAATTACCCCCACGCTCGGGGACTGTCGTCCGAAAAGTAAACGTAAAACTTCGATATCATAAAACCTTTTAGGCAACCCTCAATTTTTATAGGCCACGGCCACCCCACTCAGGGACTGACACTTCGGGCAAGCTCGAAGTAAAATGGAAAAATAAGCCCAAAGGGAAAATCCCCAACTAAGTGGCTACGACCAAATTAACACGGTTCGAAGACGTCCGAATTCCATAACAAAACAGGCTTTCAAATTCTTTCATAAATAAGTTAAAAAGGCTACCCCCGGCAAAATCATAAAAGGCTCTGATAATATCAAGCCCTGAAACTCTAATGAGTACAAAATTGTTCGAACTCTCGAACAATTCCTTATTTCATGCTAAGGCATTACAAGTTTTGCAAATACAAATGATAAAAAACTTTTTCAAGCCGAAAAGGGGAGAAAGCCATAAACAATCTTTTTACAAAGGCCAGACCGGCCTAATACAAAAAAATACAAAAGCCTAAGGGCTGTCTTTTCTTTGAGTTTGAGAGACCATCCTCGCTCAAATAAAAAATTTAAGGTTACCTTACTTCGAGTTCGAACAAGCACTCGCTCGACCATGAAACCTAAGGGCTATACTAGTTCGGTTTCAATCAGATTGTCTAAACCTCGAACCTTAGAAACAACTTCATAATTTTATAAGGTAGAAAGGAAGAAAGTTTCTTATATATATATGTCAAAAAATCATTTACAAGGGCAGCATGGCCCGATCAGAATTTTCTACTAAAAGCCGAAAGAGCCTTAAAAGAAACACAAAGAAAAAATACAAATTCTAAGGGCCTAGTCTTCTCCAGGAGCAGCATCCTCACTCTTGGGGCCTTCTCCACTTTCGGACCCTCTCATTCTCCCAGAATCGTCGTCATCAGGAAAGGCCAACACTTTGGCTTCAGCTTCAAGCTCTTTAGCACTCTCGATCTCGAATGTAAGATCGAAGCCATGAGCGTGGATCTCTTCGAGAGTCTCCCTTTGAGACTGGCATTTAGCATGCTCGGCAACCTAGTTTGCTCGAGCCTGATCAGCTTCAACAACCTCCTCTGCTCGAACGTGAGCAGCTTCAGCGTCGGTCCGATAGATGGACACCATTGCATCAACATTAGCCTTGGCCGCTTTGACCTCCGATTTGGCCGCTGCAAGTCCCGTGACTAGCTTCTCTCGATCGGAAGTTGCTGAACCCAAATGATACTGGAACTCCTCAATGTTAATGGCTTGCACCAAGGCTTTCTCTTTCATTCTTTGGAGTTGTGTTTCAGCCGAGGACAGTTGAGCTCGGGCAGCCTTCTTTTCTGAGGCAAGGCGATCCATGTTCTTCTTCCATGCCACGGCCTCCGCCTTCACTGCATACACTTCCTCACGAAGTTGACCGATCATATCGAGATTTTGCTGGACCTGTGGGACCGAACTGTTAGCCACCACACCCGAATCAGTGTCATTAACTTCAAAGGTTCTTTTTACCTACTCAGACATATCAGCTTGTTCTTTCTGATTCGCTTCTAGCTCAGCCCGAAGTCTTTTTTCTTCCCCTTCTGTCAAATCACTGATAAGCTTGAAGGCATTTTTCTCCTCAGTGAGTCGTTGAATTTCGGCCTCACATCGGCTCAGCTCCCCTTGGGATCAGAAGAAAGCCTCGTGATAAAGCACAAAAGCTTACAAGAATAAGAAAGAAGGAGATTGAAAGTAAAGTTTTAAAGAGTGAAGAAGGGGGTTATTTATTGGCTTCACGGCGACGATTCAAAGCTGGTAGTGGCCGAACGTCGACTGACGTGCATTAAATGTCTGGAGAACTGTATCAACGGGACATTTCAATCACCTCTACCGCTTACATCATGATGCTTACATCATAATGAAACGAGGTGAAGTTCGAAGACTCAATTCGTTTTTTATCATTACTCTTTGAAAAACGAGGGGACTATCTGTATACGGTCAAAACCGGGGTTGCCCAATTTTGTATGGTTAATCGAGACCAAGATGGCAGGCCAATGTTCGGTCCTGTGTTATATCATATTGTGACATGAAGATACATTACCAAGCTCATAATTCGAGGACCAATTGAGATCGAGACCGAACAGGACAGGCATCGAGCAAGACCGAAGAAAGCCTGTTGAATCGAATAACGGAAAGCCGAGATATCCGTGATTGGTCAAGGATCGTGGCAGAAATCTCGGCACGTATCAAATCAAGACCGATTATTTAGCCAATCATGGGATTTCCTTTTGTATTTATAATTGTACCATTAGTAAAATTCCTCTACTATATAAAGGGGGTTCCAATCATTTTGTAATCATATTCACATATAACAAAGCAATATATAACAATTTTTCTCCTGAGCATTCTTACTATGCTATTTAGTTCATACTTTTCAATTATGCTCTTAGTCGGCTCGAGGGAAATCTAGCTCGAGGGCCAAGCTGCACTTTATATTGGTTTGCTTTATTTTACAGTTAATTTCTAACATCAATTCTCATATTTCTCAATTTGTGCCAAGTGAAATCACATATCCTTAAAATCACTTATAAATTTAATGTTTATCCGATTTTAAGGGTAAACAAGCATCTACTGCAATATTTGTCTCAGGATGTATCCCTTCTATAAAAGTGTGAGCTAACACTTCGTTTGTCTGATTGTGATGAGGACAGTCTCTGAGAAGCCCCTTGAACCTCTCCCAAGCTGAGTATAAAGAATCCCCCATTTTTTGTTTGAAGGCGACTATCTCACTTCTGATCTTTGCAGTTTTGCCTGAAGGGAAGAACCTTGCCAAAAATTTCCTCACCAGATCATTCCATGATGTAATAGAATTAGTTGGTTCTGCCTTCATCCATCGCTTTACTTCGCCCAACAGAGAGAACGGGAAAAGTGTGAGCCTCACATAATTTGGAGTGACTCTGTTAGTGATGTAAGTATCTTTAATCTCCAAGAAATTCAGGATATTCTATTGTGGATCCTCATGTGGAAGACCCATAAAATGCCCGTTCACATGAAGTAGTTGGATCATGCTCTATTTCAGCTCAAAGTGCCCAGTGATTCCGGGCTTCACAATACTGGAGGTGACATTAGCAATGTTGGGCATCGCCACCTCCTGAACATCCATTTATTGCTCCTCTGCCATGTTCACAGGAAATTGAACAAGTGCCTGAAGATTATTTGTGTCCCTTGCTTTCCCTTAACCTCCTACAAAATGTTCTCTCGGGTTCGGGGTCAAAGCCTTGAAGTCTGTCCTGGCTTCTGACCCTGTGCATTCAATCAAAGTTTCTGAGATCAGAGCAACAATCAAGTAACGTTAGACTTGACGAAATAAACAATTAAAGCAAAAACTAGAACATAGTCAATATTCAAGTCCCCGGCAACGGCGCCAAAAACTTGTTTCTCCCAAATGCACACGCAAGTATACGTGGTCGTAAAAGTAATAAAATGATAAGTCTAGTGTCGAACACACAGAGACTTGTATTAACTACCCACTAAATTCACCAAGATTGTTATTCAGTCGAGCCAATTCGAGTTCAAGAGTGTGATTATACTAAACAATAATTCTAAGTAATAACTAAATTATCAAGCAGCAAAATGATTATTGTGTATTCAGTAGAGACAAATATTCCATGGTTGTGATTGATTCACCAATCTTATTGTGTTAGTCAACTCTCCATTTCATGCAATTCACTCATGGTTGCTAATTAATCAAACAATTTNGCATAACATAGATAGTAAATAGAACCTAATTGTTGGCCAGACTATTAAGCAATTAATCACAGAATTGAAGAAACAATCATATATTAGTGAATTGTAATCAAGGTTAAGTCAACGTTAAACAATAATATTCATGGCTAAATCACAACCCCAGAACTATGGGTTTTAGCCACTCATGATAGTATAAAAAAATCGGAAGTGTTGGATAATTGAAAATACTAAGAAAAGATAAAGAAAACCGAGATCTCTTTGCTCTCGAATGTTTCTCGTGTGTATTTTCTCTTCAAAGTGGCGTGTCTCCTCCAAAAATAGGCTTAGTCTTACTTTTATACGTGTTGGGTAGGTCTAGGGCTGAAATAACCTTGTCCCAGGCAAAGTTGGACAAAATCACGTCACCAGAGTCCAGCCCAGCTCCCCACGTTGTCCTAGGCGCTGGGTTGTTAAACATTTTGCCTCTGGCACCACAGGAGGCATGGAGCGCTACCTATGGCACTGAAAATCCAACTTTTTTCCATTTTCCTTCATTTTGGCTCTAATCTAGCACCTTTCGCTCCCAATTTCTTCCAGATGATTACTACACATAAAAACACAGGGGTTTTAATATGAATCAATACATTTTACATCTGAATTCCACGAAACACGAGTAAAACATAAGGCGATATAGATATAAATATATATACTTAAGCTAAATATCAGGAGTCAAGTTTGGCATATGTTACCAAGACCCAAGGACATATTAGTAATTGGCATAAAATGGGTCTTCAGAATAAAACTTGATGAATATGGAACAATCACAAGGAACAAAGCAAGATTGGTGGTTCAACGATATAGTCAAGAGGAGCGCATAAATTGTCATGAGACTTTTTCTCCAGTTGCAAGATTGGAAGTAATTAGACTCCTTATAACCTTTACTGCTTACATGGAATTCGCTCTCCATCATATGGATGTCAAGAGTGACTTCCTCATTGGTTATCTAAAGGAAGAAGTGTTTGTCAAGCAACTTTCGGGCTTTGAAATCAAGCAATGTCCCGATCATGTGTACAAGCTTGACAATGCACTTTATGGGCTCAAGCAGGCTCCAAGAGCATGGCATGAAAGATTGTCAAAATTCTTGCTTGAGTATGGCTACAAGAGAGGTGAAATTGACAATACTTTACTCTTGAAAGAAAAAGATAAATATCTCTTGGTAGTTATATGTTGATAATATAATATTTGGAGCAACTACTAATAGGCTAAGTAAAGAATTTTCTAAACTAATGGGAAGTTCATTTGAAATAAGTATGATGGGTGAGCTTAATTTTATTTTAGGCTTAAAAATTAAATAAAATTCAAATAGAACTATGATCAATCAACAGAAGTATGTGAAAGAGTTGCTTAAAAGTTTTAAAATGGAAGATTCCAAATAAATTGACACTCTTATAGAAATAACCACAAAATTAGATATAGATGAACCTGGTTCATCTGTTGATCAGAAAATGTATAAGGGAATTATTGGCTCTTTGTTATATCTCAGTGCTAGTAGACCTGACATTCTTTTCAGTGTAGGCCTTTGTGCTAGATTTCAGGCAAATCCAAAGGAGTCACACTTAGTTGTTGTCAAGAGGATCTTGAGATACCTAAAAACCACTACTGACCTTTGTCTATGGTATTCAAAAGGTATTAATTTCAATTTAGTGGGATATGTTGATGATGATTATGCAGGTTTTGTTGTGGATAGAAAGAGCACCTCAGGTATGGTACACTTTCTTGGATCTTGTCTTATGTCTTTGGCCACCAAAAAAAAATTGTGTAGCCTTGTCTATTGTTGAAGCTGAGTATGTGGCTGCTACCTCATGTTGTACTTAACTGTTGTGGATCAAACAATAATTAATGGACTTTGAAATTAATGTAGGTTGTATCCCCATATTTTGTGATAACACTAGTGCAATTAGTATGGCCAAGAATCCGATTCATCACAAAATAACTAAGCACATAGATGTTAGGCACCAATTTTTGAGGGACAAATATGAAAAAGGATTGATCATTGTGGAATTTTGTGCTATTGACAAGAAAATGGCTGACATCTTCACAAAATCTCTAAATAGATATCACTTTGAAAAAAAACAGGTTAGAATTAGGGATGATTAAGATCACCTAAAAAGAACCAGTTCTAACTCAATATTTGGTTAGATAGTTTGTGAATTTTTATAAATAATTAGATTAGGTTTTCCTTAGTATCATACTTTCACTAGTATACTCTTGTGACATGTGCTAAAATGTCTCATTAATCTCTAATGATATTATCTTTATTTTCTTAGAAATATTCAGACTTACACAAGAGAATTCTCAGTGAAGATCCTGGTTCATTAAGATTACATGTTATGTACTCTCCACTCCGCATATTTTGAAATAATTGTAATTGTATCATGATCAAAAGGGAGTCCCATTTAGTCCCAATATCCCTCAAAGCTTATCCATCACAAACGAACCAGTTTCACAAAAAGGAGTCCCACGTGCCATAATTGCCTAGATTCTAGGGAAGACTCCAACGTCTTTTCAAATTGACTTTCCCAGTTTGATTAGACTTTTGAGCTTCTAAAAAGCTACCATTACCCACTTAAATTCTCCCTCATTAAATTGATTTTACCATACCCATTTTCTCACATCTAATTTTTCAGCCGCCAAAAAATTCTCTCTATCTTCTCTTATCTTTCCTATACACATATCTACACACATCAATGGCAAACCTTTCTAACAATCCTTTATCACCACCCAAAGAATCATCGACTACACCATTTATCACACCTTCAACCACACCCACCTCTAAGAAAGGATGGTTCAAGACGCTTGCTCGTAAAGTAGTCGCTGGAGGAGAACAAATCAAGAAAATAAATGAGCAATTGAGGGCAAGCTAGGCAGAAGAACCCCAAAAATCTGAAGAATCATTTAAGTCTGCAACTGAGGGGAAAGAAACTATTTCATCTGAAACATAGCAGGTAAATTCTGGTTCTAAGATTACGTTTAAGATAATTTCTAGAGTTGTTGAGAATCTGGAGAACATATTTGTTCTAGTTGGAATTATCGATGGGGTTGAAACCATTGAATCTAAAAAAGTTGGTGGTAAAAATAAAAAGAAAAAGAGAGTGAGGGTGATCAAGGTGATGTGAGGGGAAAGGGAAAAGAAGAAGTGGTTGAATCTTCACCTAGTCCAACTAAGTTGGCTAAGGAAACATGGATGGTGTTGTGGAGTGAGGAAGCTGCTGAGAAGGAAGAAAGTTGGAGAGAAGAAGGGGGTAATGGGTCTCGTGATGCAAGTGCAGCTAAGGGGCTGGTTATGTTGAGAAAAAGGTTTCAAGAACTTTTTCCATCTTTGCGAGAACCCCTCGAAGACCTATCGCAATGGGTGTCTTATAGTTATAATCTTAAAAAGAAGAAAAGTTCAAGAGTTAAATCCATGTAACTGCTATGGCAAAGAAGAAGAGAAAGGATTCTTCTTCTATCCCTATAGAGACTTCTCCTACAAGAGGAAGAGCTACAAAAAGTCAGAAGAAGAAGAGTGAGGCTAAACTAATAAGAGCCCTAGAAGAGAGTGAAAGAAAATATGTTGCAAAGGTAAGGAAGAAAATGAGTGAGCCAGTTGAGGCAATAGAAATAGAGGAGATGGACCTGGTTCTTCATGATGAAGACAAGGCAGAAGAGGTGGATATTGTGACTCTAAAGGAAAAGAAAAAAAGACTTCCAAAAAGAAGTCACCTTCAAATACTGTAGATGTAGAGCCTTATACCTTGGCAAAAAGAACCAGGTCTACCAGAAAAATCTAGGAAACTGCAAATAGTGGATGAAGAGGAAAGTGAAGAAGGAGAGGAAACTGATGAAGAGCATGACAAGATGGTTAAGTTTGGGAAAAGATTAATCTTGAAAGGTAAACTCCTCAGGGACTTGTAGTAGGAAGGCATGGTGATGCTGCTGGAAAAACTGCAACCTTAGGGTTAGAAGGACATGGTCTTTCAGATGAAAGGAAGACTTTCCAAAACTAAGATTGTGGAGCTCATGGCAAATAATGAAATCAAGAATGGCAGGGTCACCCGTGTGGAGAAGGGGTGACAGTGAGCTTTGACGACAAGGAATTGAGAGAGATTCAAGGAGTACCTGCTGAAAGGTACAATGATTACAAAAAGCTGAAATGGGCAGGCCTAGAAAACCTCCCCACCTCCCTTTCCATTACTAGGAAATTTGCTGACAATGAGTTAGAGCTACAGCCCAAGGCAGTATACAAAAGTGAGATGAAGCATGCTCACAAACTGCTTTTTGAATTCGTCAACAAGGTTGTGCTGCCCAGGCAGGAAAGAAGGCACATTGACACCTTCATTGACCTGGTACTTATGGAGTGATTGGATAGTGGGAGACAAATCAATAGGTTGGGGTTTATCATCCAACTACTTGATAGGGTTCTAACTGGCACCAAAACTCATTCCATACCATATGGTTTCATTCTCACTGCTGTGCTTGCTCACTTCAAGGTACCCCTCAAAAAATGGGATGTTTGTATAAGCAAAGATCACTTTGGGGCCAACACTTTGACTGCATGTGACTATGAAGTCCACACTGATCTAAAAGAACCCGGTTCATCAATTACTTTTTCTCTAATTGTTTGTTGATGTTTCTTAGATGGCTAATATCCTTATATTGATAAAAGGAGAATTGAATCCATGATTACATTTGAAATAGCCCAGTGACCATGAGTAAGATCTAATAAAATTTGGTTATCTAACATAAATATGCAACTTTTCGATGATGCCAAAAGGGGGAAGATAGGTTGTGCTTTTTACTTTGGATCGTGATGTATATAACCTAATGAACCTGGTCCTTGATTATTTGTGACTTTAAACTGGAAGTGTTCTAACATTGTGTTGATGTTGAGTTAAGTTGAAACATGTCTCATGCTTATGAAAAACACTGAGTTTGTCATTATCAAAAAAAAGGAATTTGTTAGCCTAAGAAAGTTTGTATTGATGATTGATAAAGGAACTCAAGCATGAACTAAGTCCATACACTGTGTACACAGATATGGGCAGATTCAAGTACAAGGCATGCATATGAAGGAGATAAGGTTAAGTGGTTATATCTCATATCTCCTGAAAAAGAGTGAGGCTAAACTGAAAAGAGCCCTAGAAGAGAGTAAAATAAAAGATGTTGCAAAGGGAAAGAAGAAAATGAGTAAGCTTGTTGAGGCAATAGAAATAGAGGAGATGGACCTAGTTCTTCATGATGAAGACAAGGCAGAAGAGGTGGAGGTTGTGACTCTAAAATCAAAGAAAAAAAGACTTCCAAAAAGAAGTCACCTTTAAATACTGTAGATGTAGAGCCTTATACCTTGGCAAAAAGAACCAGGTCTGCCAGAAAATCTAGGAAAGTGAAACTAGTGGATGAAGAGGAAAGTGAATAAGGAGAGGATACTGATGAAGAGCAGGACAAGATGGTTAAGTTTGGTAAAAGAACTATCTTGAAGGGTAGACTCCTCAGGGACTTGGAGTAGGAAGGCATGGTGATGCTGTTGGAAAAACTGCAACCTTAGGGTTGGAAGGACATGGTCTTTCAGATGAAAGGAAGACTTTCCAAAACTAAGATTGTGGAGTTCATGGAAAATTATGAAATCAAGAATGGCAGGGTCACCCGTGTGGAGAAGGGGTGACAGTGAGCTTTGACGACAAGGAATTGGGAGAGATTCAAGGAGTACCTGCTGAAGGGTATAATGATTACAAAAGGCTGAAATGGCCAAGCCTAAAGAACCTCCCCACCTCCCTTTCCGTTACTAGGAAATTTGCTGACAGTGAGTTAGAGCTACAGCCCAAGGCAGTATACAAAAGTGAGATGAAGCCTGCTCACAAACTGCTTTTTGAATTCGTCAACAAGGTTGTGCTGCCCAGGCAGGAAAGAAGGCACATTGACACCTTCGTTGACCTGGTCCTTATGGAGTGCTTGGATAGTGGGAGACAGATCAATTGGCTGGGGTTTATCATCCAACTACTTGATAGGGTTCTAACTGGCACCAAAACTAATTCCATACCATACGGTTTCATTCTCACTGTTGTACTTGCTCACTTCAAGGTACCCCTCAAAAAATGGGATGTTTGTATAAGCAAAGATCACTTTGGGGCCCACACTTTGACTGCATGTGACTATGAAGTCCACACTCCTCTCAAAGAACCTGGTTCATCAATTGCTTTTGCTCTAATTGTTTGTTGATATTTCTTAGATGGATAATATCCTTAGATTGATAAAAGAAAAATTAAATCCATGATTACATTTGATACAGCCTAGCGACCATGAGTAAGATCTAATAAAATTTGGTTATCTAACATAAATATGCAACTTTTTGATGATGCCAAAAGGGGGAAGATAGTTTGTGCTTTTTACTTTGGACTGTGATGTATATAAAATAATGAACCTAGTCCTTGATGATTTGTGACTTTAAACTGGAAGTGTTCTAACATTGTGTTGATGTTGAGTTAAGTTGAAACATGCCTCATGCTTATGAAAAACACTAAGTTTGTCATCATCAAAAAAAGGGAATTTTTTTGCCTAAGAAAGTTTGTATTGATGATTGACAAAGGAACTCAAGCATGAACTAGGTACATACACAGTGTACACAGATATGGGCAGATTCAAGCACAAGGCATGCACATGAAGGAGATAAGCTTAAGTTATGTCTGATATCTCCTGAACGAAAAAGTTGCATAATTGATAAGGAGCATGAATCCTTACTCGAAGAGAATTCCATCCTAGATAATGGAAGAGTTAGAAGTTGAAGATAACTAGAACTCTTCCACCAAGTAAGAGATAGCATTAGAACTCTAGTTATTTCCTATTATGCTAACTCTATATATTTCAGGATGTTCTCATTTTACAGGGATACACAAACGCTGAAGTTAAACGAGATTTGAGAGCAAAATAACAAGGCATTTTGAAAGCAATTCCTCTGTGATTCAAGTGTGCGAACCTGAAACTACATAAACCGGATAGAAGAACCAGTTTCAAGGGTCTGTCTTTTATTCTAGTTTCATTGTAGTAGGGCTTTTGATTTTTACCTTTCTTTCTCTAGAAGCATTTATACTAGGAACTATGAGTGTATTGTTCAAGTTAGAGCTAACTTGAAATTCTTGCAACAGTCTGAGGATGGTTGCCACAAAGGGTTAGAGGTAATCCTTAGGTTTACAAGAGTTCTGTAAATACGGTTTGTGGCTCCGTGACTTAGTGAAGTGTTGAGAAAAATCTTACCGGGTAGTAGGTCGTGGATTTTTCACCTTTTGAGCCAGGTGTTTTCCACATAAAAATACTTGTGTTCTTTACTTTCTGTATTTATAATTCCGCAATAATAGTATAAGAAACACATAGAAGAACCAGGTCCTTCTATAATTTATGCATGCGAAAATAAGATACCACACAAATCACCCCTTTTGTGTGGCATTGAAGTATCAAAACATCAGCATCTGTACTCAAACTCATTGTTCTTGCCAATATTTACTTCGCACGAGCCACACGTGCAACTCACGTACACTAAACTAGTATAACAAATAGTGTGAATAAAGTGATAATTCATCAATGCAACTATTTAACATAAATGGGCAAATAGCTGGTGAAGTGCCTACTAGGGGATTAAGACAAGGCGATCCTTTCTCACCATATTTTTTCTTAATATGTGCCGAAGATCTTTCTAGATTATTAAATCATTCGGAGTGCCAAGGGGAAATTAAAGGTCTAAGTTTAGTTAGAGGTGGACCTACTGTTAATCATCTTTTCTCGCGGATGAATCTTTTATTTTATTCTGCTAATATCCAAAATGCTACTAATATCTCTAAAATTTTAAAAGTTCATGAAGAATGTTCTAGATAGAAGGTGAACTTGGATAAATCAGCGATAAATTTTAGTAAAAATACTCTTGAAATTGATAAAGATGGTATTATTGCAGAGCTAGGTCAACTACAAAGAAATAATTTAGGTTTTTATATGGGTTTACCTGCAGTAGATGAAGATCTAAGAAGAAAATATTATAATTTATTAAGGATAGAGTGAGGAAAAAAATTAAGGGTTGAAAAAAAAAAATTAAGTCCAACCGGAAAAGAGGTGTTGTTTAAATCTGTCTTATCCGCGATTCCGGCTTATGCTTTATCTTGCTTTCAATTTTCGGATAGCTTATACAAAGATATTACTACTATTTTTTCTGATTTCTGGTGGGGACTAAATGAGGATAGAAGGAAAATGCATTTTGAAGAATAGGAGAATCTTTGTTTAGCAAAATCAAAAGGTGGTATTGGCTTTAGAGATTTAAAATCTTTTAACCAAGCTTTGTTAGCTAAACTTTCTTGGAGAATTTTAACTCAACAAGATTCATTACTCTTTAAAATTCTCAAAAGTAAGTACTTTCAAAATATTTCTTTTCTTAAAGCTACTGTTTCATCATCTAGTTCTTGGATTTGGAAAAGTATTATTTGGGGAAGAGATCTATTAGAAAAAGGGATTCGATGGAGGTTAGGAACATGTGAAAATATTAAGGTATGGATTGATCCTTGGATTCCTAATTCTAGTGAATTTATACCACAACATTATCTTGCGCAAGTGAATACAGAGTTGCAAGCTAATGTATTTATTGATCAACAGATGCATACTTGAAAGTTGCATGATCTTCATAATTTGTTTTGTATTGATGATATTCATGCAATCTTATTTGTGATGCGTGGCTAGAATTCATGATTTTTAGCATTATATACCGTGCATTTTAGGTGTTTTA
>MDKI01149253.1:0-10960 GCA_005239505.1 Nicotiana paniculata | reverse complement strand
TTACGAACCTATTCCAACTGTCAGAATTCCATTCCGACCCCGATAGCCTATTTTCCACTGCCGTCCGAAAATTGCCAAAAATTAACTTTCGCCAATTCAAGCCTAATTCTACACCGGACCTCACAAAATATTTCGAACACACTCCTAAGTCCCAAATCACCTAACGAAGCTATCCGAGCCATAAAATCTGCATTCTGAGGTCGTTTACCAATAAGTCAACTCTCAATTGACGTTTCCCATTATAAGGTTATCTTTAAAGACTAAGTTACTGAATTCTCATTTAACCATTCCGATTTCAAGACTATAAACTATAACACATCAGTAATAGAATAACCAATTTATAACAAGTCAATAAAAGTAATTTAAATGCAGGTTTTTACGTAACGACAGACCGGGTCATTACAAGACATCACAGGAACTGCTTTCTCAAGACAAGTTTTGGACTGTAATAGCACTAAGTATGCTCATAGCAAGGGGAAATTAGTATACCCTAGTAACAATGCTACTATGCTCTGCCTTACTACTAGTAATTACAGCAATCATTCCAACAAACCCTTAAAGAATTTGGAGAGTTTCTGTTGCAATTGAAGATGATGAGAGTTGGCGTGCGTTACTCTGGCAGTGGTAATCCCTTTATCTCATTCTTTGCTATTTCTGACCGGAATGGTCAAATTATTCATTCTGCTTCTCTAGTAATACCAAGAGATTATTCCTCGCTAATTATCAAACATGGGTTTGAGAACATCAAGTTTTTAGATGATGCTGTGATTTTGTTCCGTCAAATGGTCAAAACAAAGACTCTTCCCTCTCTCGTCGACTTCTCCAAATTGCTGAAAACTATGGTAAATATGAAGCATTATTCTGCTGTTGTTTCTCTTTATGGAGAAATGCAAAAATTAGGTATTCCAACTAATGAATTCATCTTGAGTAATGTGCTTAACAGTGTTTGCCTGATGTATCGTAGTGATCTTGGATTTTCTGTATCGGCCATTCACTTGAAGAAAGGCATTCCATTTAATGTTGTCACTTTTTACCACCTTACTAAGGGGACTCTTTTCTGAAAATAAGTTAAAAAATGTTGTTAATTTGTTCAAAAAATTGGTGAGAGAGAATATTTGTGAGCCTAATGAAGTCATGTATGCAACGGTCATGAATGGTCTTTGCAAAAGGGGATTTATTCAAAAAAAATTTGATTTGCTCCGGTTAATAGAACAAGGAAGCACTAAGTCCGACACATGCATTTACACCATCTTTATAGATGCCCTTTGCAAAGATGGGATGCTAGATGATGCTATTAGCCTTTTGAACGAGATGAAACAAAAAGGCTTTCCTCCAGACATTGTCACTTATAGTTCATTGATTGATGGTTTGTGTAAGTTTGGTTAGTGGAAAAGGTTAGGACTTTGTTCCTTGAGATGGTAAATCTTAAAATTTATCCAAATTTGCGCATCTTCAGCTCAGTTATTTATGGACTATCCAAAGAAGGAAAAGTTGAAGACGCCGAAGAAATTCTGAGATACATGATGGAAAAGGCGTAGAGCCTGATACGATCACCTACAATGCGATAATGGAGGATATTGTTTGCGTGGTCAAATGGATAGAGCGAGGAGAATATTAGATTCCATGATTGATAGGAGGATTGAGTCTAGTGTTATTACATATACCATATTAATAAATGCATATTGTGGGAACAAGAAAATGGACGAGGCCATGCAATTGTTTCTTGAAATCTCTCAAAAGGGATTGAAACCTAATATTTTTAGAGTTAATACCCTCAAATCCACCTAAACTATACCATTTTTGTCAGTTTCCTACCTAAACTATCGAGTGTCCCTGAAAACCCCATGAACTATATCCCCCTTCATATAAAAACCCCCCTCGTCGCTTATGTGGCACAGTGTTTGAAATCAGTTCCTCAAAAGCGCGTGAAGGTTGAAAATTAGCATGATTTGGGGCCCACCTGACAGCATGAATAACGGCTAATTAGCCCATTTCTTTAAAAAAACTTATATTTTATCCCTTTTTCTTTAAATTACACCATCTTCTCCATTATTTCACCTTTCTTCTCCATTTCTTCACCTTTCTTCACCATTTCTTCACCTTTTTTATCTCTTTTAAGCTTAATCCATTTGAAATTCTCTCTCTGTTTATTGAGTTTATATTTTATCTTTCGCATTTTATCCATCCTTCATTGTTAACCAAATTATTTTGAAAGAAGAACACCCATTGTAGAAGAGTAAAACCTGTATTGAAGCAATTATATTTGTAAATCTTCAGATTCTTCAAAGAATCGGAGGTCCTTTTTTCACCAGCAAAACCCTAAGCCCTAATTTTGTTCTGATTCACCAGCAAAACTTCACGTTTGTTCTCAATTCGACATAGCAACGACTAGTTTTGAAGAAGAATCGGTAGTAGCAACGAGTGTTTTTTAAGAGAAATCGGAGGAAGATATCAACGACATAGAAGCGACTAGTTTTCGATGAGAGTCCCCCTCTCTGATGGGAACGGGTAAAAGACTTAGGGTAAAATGTTTTATTTTACTGATATTAACGTGTGTACCCACCCTTTTTTACTAAGAGTAATTAATTAATTTTAGGATAATTAAGTGGATTTTAGGATTAATTAGATTATTTACCCACGTGGCATGCCACATGGCATGTTTTATAATTTAAAAATAGTGTGTATCATATGTAATACAACATAAGAGACGGGGGCGATGGGGAGGGGGGAGGGGAGGTTTATACGAAGGGGGATATAGTTTAGGGGGTTTTCGGGGACACTCGATAGTTTAGGTAGGAAACTGACGAAAATGGTATAGTTTAGGTGGGTATGAGAGTATTAACTCATATTTTTACTTGCAATATTGTCTTGCATTGTCTGTTTGAAGTTGGAAGAACTAGCTCTGCACAAAAATTCTTTGTTGAGATGCTATCTACAGAGCACATGCCAACTTCATACATTCATTGCACTTTTCTTAGTGGTTATTTTAAGAATGGACTTATTGAAGAAGCTATGTCACTCTTTGATAAGTTAGAAAGGAACAGAGAAGATACATATATTGAGATTTACAACTTTCTCATTGATGGATTGTGCAAAAATGGTAGACTCAGCAAAGCTCATGCTCTTGTTAGATGAAGCTAAATATATGCTAAGAAAAATGGAGGACAATGGTTGTTTTCCAAACAACGCAACTTATAATGTTATTATGCACGGATTTCTCCAAAGTAACAAAATTAGTGAAATGAAGGAATTTTTAAGGGAAATGACGGGGAAGAGCTTCTCATTTGATGCAACTACAGTAGAATTATTAATAGACGTTATAGCAGAGGATCCTTCTTTGCTTGACATGATACCTGAGTTTCACTTGGAAAATAAGAGGTGAATCTTTTTTCACTTGGTTTATCCGACTATGCTATCATGTTATGCAATTTCCTTTCACCTTTGCAAAAGAAATCACATCCAATGGAATTGCGGAAACTGAGAAAATGACAATTAGAACATTGGTTGAGCTCTCAGGGCAACTCATTGAGGTACATTATTTTGATTGTTTTTCCGCTTTTCTTTATCTTGGAAATCAGATGTTATTTGCACGCGTGTAAGAATAGGAATATCAGTTTAAGTGGTACTTAGTTATCTCGAGATACTATCATTTTCAATCCTTTTAGAATCAGTAATTACTCTCTGTAACTTAGAAATTGTTGTAGAAACAATGTTTTCTATAATTTATTAGGTCTTGGTTACATCAACCATAAATGGAATACCAAAGCCAACAAGATCAAAACCAAACTTCTATCCCTGAACTATGTAGTATGTTGTGATTTTACTGCAATTGACACATAACTTGTTAAAATCTGACAGGGTATATTATTATGGAACTGTATCCAAATTATTAAGTTATGTTTTCGGAGGTTATTATCTGATCTAAAAGACTGAATTCTTTGTTGGGAATCAACATTTACATAGAACAATAATAATGCTAAAGTAATTAACTTTGTTGGTCATTTGACTAATTGTGATCAGATTTTAAAATGGATTGCGGTCCATATTGTTATTGTCAATTAAAATATATAGAAGATGGAGGAAAGGTATGTCCTTTGAAGATGTACAAATCTGTTTGCAATTCTCTCCTGCTACTGTTTATTTCATGATTTTAGATTATGGATTTTAAATTTTATGACTAAACTGCTTCATAAGGACTCTTTAAGTTTGTTTTGTTGGCTTGGTTAAGAAAATAACCTACCGCATACGTTTTCAGTGAAATCCTTGTGTCACCTCGAAAAACAAAAATGATCGTAGTTTCTGGTGAGACCACAGTCTAAGAAAATGATTGGTGAGAAGTGAGAACCAATTTGATAATCTATTTTGGTTTTGGTCTCGGACAAAGTAGTGCGACTTAGTTATTGTTAGAGCTTATTTTGTTCATATAGCACAAAATCTACCAAGAAGCATCTTTAGTTGAGCACAAGAGAAAATTTAGTAATGTATTCGTGTCTTTCTACAGGAGAATTGAACTTTAAGATTGGCTGCAACATATCATTTTCTATGCTTATAGGTTTGTGTTTATGTTTTAGTTAGCTTCCAGCTTTCACTTTGGTTTTATCAATGGAAACGGGTCCGATTTATCCCTCTACTATCATAAATAGTTTTAAAAAGTCCTCCGTTATACTATTAGGACATCCCAACCCCTGACATTATACTATTATACATATATGCCCTTATTTTAACGGAAGGGCCACGTGGCAGACTTAAAACCATCTGGATAATTTTATAACGGGTCCGACCCAACCCATTACCCAACCCGACCCAAACCTTCTAGATCCTTCACCCTTATTAACGTGTGAACCCTAATCTTTCTTCTTCCCAATTTTATAATGTGTCCCTCTCTCAATTAAAATTCTTTCTTCTTGCCAATTAAAATTCTCTCTTCTTCTTCTCAATTAAACTCTGATAGTATTGTTCTATGTCTAGTTCTAGTGTCACATCGAGGAGGAGGTGCTACTGTGGGGAGATTGCGAACAACTTCACCTTGACGACTACAAAAAACCCCGGAAGGAGATTCTACAAGTGTGCTAAACCAGAAGTAAGTGTGAATTTAGTCGATGTATTTAAAGTTTTATTTTTTTCTGTTCTTTAAGTTTTTTTTATTTTATAATTTTTTCTGTTCTTTAACATAGTAATTTTTTGTATTTGTAAGAATGAGTCATGTGGATATTGGGAATGGCAATACGAAGCCCTCCCGGACAAAGCGTTGATAGTAATCAACGATTTCAAGTCTAAATTAGATGCTGCCAATGTCAAAATCAGGATGTTGAATATGTTGTTGGATGCGTGCAAGCTTGAAAGGGACAAATTGATGGAAAAAGTTGATGTTTGGAGGCTATAAATGATGTTGAAGTGAATAAATCAAGAGAGATGGAAGTGAAAGTGATGCACACGAAATGTTCATTATGGTTTTATTTGCACTGTTAGTCGGGTTTGTTGTGGCATTGATGATGAAATGAATTCAGCATTTTGTTTAGTGGAGTAGGGTTTCGATGTAGTTGATTGTTGTAAAATCTAGATTTTAATGAATGTTTTTTGTTGGTCAGCTTGTAATGAATCCAAAATTTCATATATGAATCACGCCTTAATGCACTATGGCATTTTGTGTAGATTTTCATGAACGCATTTTTAGACTTCAAATTTATTGTATTGGTGAGTTGATTTTAAACAGAAAAAACTGGGCAGATGACCAAAAATCTTGACAGAATCAAGTTGACCCTAATGCCAAAGGGTTACTGGTCAGAATATGGACCAAAAAACTTGACAAAATAAAGTTGACCCTAATGCCAAAAAAACTGGGACTCCAACAAAGTTACCACCCTAATTCCAAAAAAAACTAGGCAGAAAATTCTGGACAGAATTACATATCACCCTAATGCCAAAACTGGGCAGAATCTGGACCAAAAATCTGGACAGAATTACATATCACCAATATTAACAATCACCAATATTAAAATTTGGACAGAATTACAGAAAAACAGACCTTAAACAGGAGTTAATTACAGTACTGTCAATGCAGTAATTACATATCACCAAAAATAGGAGACTATCAAGATTACATATCAGTTTGTAGTAAATACAACCCAAAATATTAACATAACATTAAGCAGGAGACTGTCATGAAGTTTGCAGTAATTACATCCCAAAATATACACAAAAATACATTAAGCAGGAGACTGTCATGAATCTGGACAGTCATTTTCCTTTCCTTATCTTCAGCTTCCCAATCTTCTGTTGCCTTTGTTTTTCTAACTGATTTGAAGTTGTAGTTGCTTTACCCTTCCACGTGAGTCATGCTGGTGAATATGGAAGGTCTGTGGGCTCACTAACACTAGTGCGATCAACAGTAAATTTGATAGATCTAGTCCCAACTGGTAAGTTTACCTGCTGCCTTAGTTGAATTCTTGTCTTGGCTTCTGATATCACTTTTGGCCTAACCACAACATCTTCATCATGTTCCATACTTGATTGACCAACTCTAGGTATAGGCATGAAGCTAAATACATTTTCCTGACTTGGTTGAGTCATTTGTGGTGTTGAACAATGTATTTCTTCTTCTGTTTCAGACTCCAACAAAGTTCTTGTCCTTTTCAAAGGTTGTTTTCCCTTGCTTACCTGCTTTTCCTTTGGTTGCTATTAAAAAACAAGTACAAAATATTATAGAACATAGATAAGTTCAGCATATTAGAGAACATAAATAAGTTACAACTCTAGATTACCTGAGAACAAGTTCTTGCATTATGTTTTGGTTGACCACATTTGCCAGAATTCATGACTCTAACTTTTCTGGACTGTGACCATACTCCTTGCCTTTTAATTGCCTCATCCTTCTGTCTATCCCTCTTAACTTTTGGCTTGCCAGCCAACTTCACCAACTCTGGGGACTCCATTGCTTGTGATGGGTCAATTTTCCAAAAAATTTCTCCTCTAACAGGTTGGAGTTTGTGTCTATAAGTAAGTAGGAATGCCTCCTTACTGTACCACCAGTGCATCTCTGTCAAAGGGTCACTTCTGTTGTGAAGTATAGCTCTAATAGCATGAGGGCATGGGATTCCTATAAGGTCCCATGCCCTACATGTGCACTTCTTTATGCTTAAGTTGACACAGTGCTTGTCAGACCCTTCACTAACTTCATATCCTCCTTCTCCATTGGAATTAACTTTACACACTTGAGCAATCTCCATATATTCATTGTATAATTCTAGGATCTTTGAACTGTACTCATTGCTCCGTGTACTAGCTTCAGCCTCATGTTTTGCCATCATGTTCATAACTTTGAGTCTTATGTCTTCCAACATCTTAATGATTGGCTTTTGCCTTGCTTTTAGAATCCATGAATTGAATGATTCAGTCAAACTGTTGTCAACTGACTGATTCTTGCAAACTGTATCTAGGTAAGCTCTGCACCAAGATTGTGGTGGGTACTTCAATAAACTCTCTGCTGCATCTTTGTTCAATTCTCCTAGCTTGCTTATTTGATCTTTTAAGTCTTCTTCATAAGTTCACCATGAACACCACCAAAGCAGTTTTTTGCATTCCTCGGTATTGTCTGTCTTGCACCAGTTAGCCTCGATATGTCTAACACAAATATGATGTGCTTGTGGTAGAACAGTTTTAATTTCCTCAATTAACCCCTGGACAAAAGTAGATGACAGAAATAAAAAAAATAGAAGTAGAAACTGGACAGATACTGGATTTTAATGAAGTGGGCAACAGAAAGAAAAAAAATTGAGAAGTACAAACTGGACAGAATACTGGACATAAAACTGGACAGAATCAAGTTGAAAAAAAATGAGAAGTAGAAGCTGGACAGATAAATGTGATTCAGAAATAAAAATTCAGAAGTAAAAATAAAGAAACATTACCGTTTGCATGTTTGACATAAATGTGATTCCTTCTCCTTCCTTAAGGTCTAGAGATCCCTGAAGCAATTGTAGGAACCAGTTTCAAGAATGCTTTGTTTCCTTATCAACAATGGCCCATGCCAAAGGATAAAAATGGTTTTGTGCATCCTGTCCAACAGCAACTAACAACTGACCTTTGACCTTGGCCATCTACACCAATAAATGGTCTTAACCCTAACTTGAACCTCATCTTCATAGCTTTAAAGCAAACATACATCCTCAAGAATCTTCTCTTCCCATTTTCAAGTGCATTTTTTAAAATGTTAATCGCTACATCACTACCTGGATTACTCTCCCTCAATTCAATGGCATAAGCATCAAGTTTGTTGTATTCATCTGCAAAACTCCCATCTAAGGTCTCCAATATCATTCTTTTTGCCCTCTTGCACTTCCCATGACTCACATTTATCAAAAATCCTTTTCAAATCAAGTACCATCTCCCTTACCTTATACTTAGGATTATCATGTAGCTTTCCCTTAAAATAATGTGTAATGGTATTGAAATCAACAGTACTATTTTCATATGCAGCAGTGCCACAATTATGTTTTGACTCTAATGTCTTTACAGTAACCCCTGGACTACCATCTTTGGATATTAAACAAAGAAAGGGACATCCCACAATGCATCTATACCTAACCCTCTTTTTGTCACTCTTTCTCAATTTTAAGACTTTCTTGTTGGCTAGAGCATACAACTTCATAAACTTCCTAGCTTATGGTATGTCCTTAAAGGCCACACCTTTATATATCTCCTTGTAATCATTTAGATTTTCAGTTATGTCTTTTTTTTTGAGTTTTGAGTAAATGTAATTCTTCAGAATCATATCATTCATAATCACATCCCTCAGAATCCGAACTAGAGTTAGAACCTATTTCACTTAATATACAGTCAGTACCAGCTTCATCTAAAATCTGAAATGATTCACTATAATCAACAATATTGGGAATACACTCAATAAGGGGGTCAGATTCATCCACAACATACAGGTTCAGTACATTATATTCAGTAGAAAGCAAAAATGTCACCTTTCTAATCCCCACATCCCCTTTAACCTCATACAATTTACCAGAAGGTCCAACAACTATAAGTTGTTAAACCCCTAAAAAGCCTAGCTCAACTATGAATTCAGATTCTATATCTATATAAGAAAGCAAGTCTGGATCATACCCTGACAAGGTGTGCACTTTATTCTTTGTGTACCTAACTTCAAGATGTGTAACCCATGCACCTTAATAATTGAATATTAAATCAACTAAGTCCATCTCCAATAACCTAGTAAATATAGCAAATAAAAATGGTTATCAAACAGTAAAAAAAATAGGCAGAAAATGAATAAAGATGTTGTGAGACATAATGTAGAAAGTAAAAAAAATATGACTAAAAATAGGCAGAAAATGAATAAAAATGCTGTGAGACAGAATGTAGAAAGTAAAAAAATATGAATAAAATAGGCAGAAAATGACATGTGATACATAGGGTCCCATGAATAAAGAAATACAAGATTTACAAAAGGATCCACAAAAAAGTTATGTTTATGGGCCACCACTTCATAAAAATTTGACAAAGAGAGCAAAGGTGCACAAAAATTCAACCACCGAAATAGTTTAATGAAGCAATTGCATTCAAGGGTCCTACATTTAGGACCACCTTAGCTAATAAACAAAGAAAAGGCCTAGAATCTCAGTCAACATCACAGAAAAACCACTTCTAATATAAAACTCTAAACCAGAACACAATAAATCCAAATTTTAATATACCCACAACATGCAACAACTACAAATCGGGACCACCTAAAAACTGAAACATGCAACAACTACAAGAAGGAAAACTATAAAGTATTTACATAAAAACGAAAGATAGAAGTAAGATCTTGTCCAAACTGAAACCCTAGACCACAAAATAAGAAAAGTATAACAAGTAATCGGCAAAATCGAGCAACAAATACTAAAATCAACCAGTATAATGAAGAAACAACTGACCTTTACACCAAGATCATGTGAAGTCGTTAGATTGGACTCAGCAGTAACACTGGTCTCTTAGAGGTTCGAGGGGTTGAAAAGAAAAGGGGGAAATAACAAAATATCGGTGATAGACCATGTTTTAGAGAAGGGTTAGGGTCGGGTTGGGTAATGGGTTGTGTCGGACCGGTAATAGATTACCCGTATGGTTTTAAGCCTGCCACGTGGCCCTTCCATTTAAAATAAGGGTATATATGTATAATAGTATAACGTCAGGGGTTGGGATGTCCTAATAGTATAATAGAGGGCTTTTTTAAACTATTGATGATAGTAGAGGGGCAGATCAGACCATTTAGAAGATCACTGCATTTGGACATTTTTATTTGATTGAGAAAGTAGTATTTGTTATAAATAGAATTCTATTTAGAGTAAATATATATATTTTAGAGAGTTTTACTTTGTGGCTAAGTCATTTTACCCCTATAAATAGAGGGGTCTTACTCCATTGTAAATTATCCCAAAATTCAATAAGAATGTCCTCTCTCTCTTTCTCTACAATATTGTTCTTCTTCTTTTATTGTTTCATAACACGTTTTCAGCACGAGACTCTACCATATCAAGAATCTCTTTGAGAAGATTAAGGTATAAATTTTCTCCTCTTTTTAATTATGACTGCCATTATGAAAAGAAAGTTTGTTGCCCTTGAAATTTCGGACAAGAACTATATGGCATGGGTGTTGGATGCTGAAATCCATTTAGATGCAATGAGTCTTGGAGACGCCATTAAAGATAAAAATAAAGCATCTACCCACGACAGTGCTAAGGCCTTGATTTTCTTGCGCCATCACCTTGATGAAGGGTTGAAAATCGAATATCTCACAGTCAAAGATCCACTTGTTTTGTGGAATGGCTTAAAGGAAAGATATGACAACTTAAAGTTGGTCACTCTTCCACAAGCACGATACGAATGGGCTCATCTGAGGCTCCAAGACTTAAGTCTGTTTCTGAATATAATTCTGCGATGTTCAGAATTACTTCTAAATTGAAACTCTGTG
>ML317092.1:0-99576 GCA_005239505.1 Nicotiana paniculata | reverse complement strand
TTGAAATACAAAGTAAAGAATACTAGACGTAGAAATCGATGTTTGTCACTTCTGTGGTGTTGTCTTGTTGAATCCTTCTGTATCTTCTTCCCGTCTCCTAAGTTGTGTTGTTTGGGGTCTATTTATATGTTTTGGGCCAACCCTAACCATGTAGGAGACTTCTATTTCAACCGAAAAACACTTAAACTCGTCAAAACTCGAATCTGGCCGAAATTGGGACACCGGGCGTTTGGGGCCAAACGCCCCCTTAAGGCCAAGGCAGGCCTGGCGTTTGGGCCCTAATGCCCCCCTAACGCCTGGGGGTGCCTGGCCTTATGGGGAAAACGCCCCCCTAACTCCAGGGGGTGCCCGGCTTTAGGGGGCAAACGCCCGGGTGTCTCCTTTTGCGTATTTTCGACGTATTTGCATCCCTTTAGATCCGTTTCCATCTCCAATTCACCTACACATGAAATAAACTCCATTAAGCACCTAACAAGTGTATTTTTTTTTATCATTAAAGCACTTCAAATGTAAGGTATATCACATGCTAGACTATGCAATTTAGTATCGCATCAAACGCCCTGCTCTATCTTGCTAAATAAAATTCAAGTTAAACGTGTTCTTGTGGATCCAGGTAGCTCGACAAACATAATCAGGTCGAGAGTCGTAGAACAGTTAAGCCTACTTGATCAAATTGTGCCCACATCTCGAGTCCTAAACGGCTTCAAAATGGCTAGCGAAACAATCCTACTAGTGAACGTAGCCGGGACCATCCAGGACACAAAATTTCATGTCTCGAAGGTGACATGAGGTACAATGCACTGCTCGGAAGGCCATGGATCCATAACATGAGGGCGGTACCATCGATCCTTCACCAAATGATGAAGTTCCCAACCGTGGATGGGGTAAAAATAGTTTACGGGGAACAACACGTTGCAAATGAGATTTTTGCAATCGATAAGGTGACACCGATACCAGCATCCTCGACCTCAGAAAAGTCGAGCATCAAAGATAAGCGAGCAGCCAAATAGCAACCACCACCCCCAGCCTCGACCGAAGAGGATGAGCCGGTAATCGAAGATGACGAAGAGGATTTTATTACTCTTCGAACTTTCGTCGTTCTCGAATAATCGGATGCAACTAAGTCAACAGTCGAAGAGATGGAACATGTGATACTCATCGAGTATCTACCCAAACGCAAGGTATACCTGGGAACGAGGTTAACCCCCGAACTCAGGAAAAAACTTATTCAATTTTTTATTGATAACTAGATTGCTTTGCGTGGTCCCATTTAGATATGACAGGAATCCCACCCAAGATTACAACTTATCGGTTGAGCTTGGATCCCAAGTTCAGACCGATAAAGCAGAAAAGGAGGCCTCAGTCCGAGTTGAAGCACGCCTTCATTAAAGAAGAGGTAATTAAACTCCTTAAAATAGGGTCCATTCGGAAAGTCAAATATCCCGAGTGGTTAGCCAACGTAGTCGTAGTCCCTAAAAATCGAAACAAGCTTAGAATGTGTGTAGATTATAAGGACCTAAAAAAGGGATGTCCGAAAGACTCCTTTCCTTCGCCTAACATCAATCGGATGATCGATGCCACAACTGGCCACGAGATACTTACTTTTCTGGACGCCTATTCTAGGTACATCCAAATTCAGATAGACCCAGAAGACCAGGAAAAAACTCCCTTTATCACTAAGTATGGAACTTAGTGTTATAATGTAATGCCCTTTCGGCTAAAAAATGCAGGAGCTACATCTCAACGCCTAGTTAACAAGATGTTCAAAGAAAAGATAGGGAAATCAATAGAAGTTTACATTGACGACATGTTAGTTAAGTCCCTGCGCGCAGAGGACCATTTGACTCATTTACAGGAGACATTCGAAATCTTTAGGAAGTACAACATGAAACTCAACCCCGAAAAGTGTGCCTTCAGGATCGGTTCGGGTAAATTCCTCGACTTTATGGTGTCGAATTGTGGGATCGAGATTAACCCCGACAAAATCAAAGCCATCGAGGGCATCACCATCGTGGACATCATGAAAGTCGTTCAGAGGCTAACCGGACGGATAGCTGCCCTGGGCCGGTTCATTTCGTGGTCATTAGATCAGAGTCACAAATTCTTCTCCTTGCTTAAAAAGAAAAATGACTTTACATGGACTCCGGAATGTTAGCAAGCACTGGAGGAGTTGAAACGGTACCTATCGAGCCCTTTTTTGCTCCACACCCCAAAGGCAGACGAAAATTTATATTTATATTTGGCGGTGTTAGAGATAGCAGTAAGTGGAGTGCTAGTCCGAGAAGAGAAAGGTACACAGTTTCTAGTTTACTACGTAAGTCAAACTTTAGGAGACGCCGAAACCAGATATTCGCACCTAGAGAAATTATCACTTGCATTAATAAGCGCATCTAGAAAGCTAAAGCCGTATTTTCAGTATCATCCTATATGTGTCATTACCATATATCCCCTTCGAAATATATTGCATAAGACCGAGTTATCAGGCCGATTGGCCAAATGGGCTGTCGAACTTCGCGGGTACGATATTGAGTATCAGCCCCAAACGGCCATCAAGTCTCAAATATTAGCAGACTTCGTGGAAGATTTTTTGCCAACCCACGTACCCGAAGTGGAAAAGGAACTACTGCTGAAATCGCGAACCTCATCGGGGGTATGGACCCTCTTCACAGATGTAGCCTCGAGTGTGAAAGGGTCCGGACTTGGTGCTTTTTGGAAACCACCTACGGGCAATGTTATTAGATAATCAATTAAAACTACTAAACTGACTAACAATGAGTCCGAGTATGAGGATATGATTGCAGGTCTTGAACTAGCTAAGAACTTGGGAGCAGAAGTCATTGAAGCTAAATGCGAATCCCTGCTGGTAGTTAACTAAGTAAACGACACCTTCGAAGTACGATAAGATAGGATGCAAAGATATTTAGACAAGTTGCAGATCACTTTGCACCATTCAAAGAATGGACTCTGCAGCATGTACCTCGGTAACAGAATACCGAGGCCGATGCACTTGCCAACTTGGGATCTTCGGTTGACGAAGATGAAATTAACTCGGGGACTGTCGTCCAACTCGCGAGGTTCGTAATCGAGGAAGGGCACGCTCAAATAAATTCTACAAGCTTAACCAGGTATTGGAGGAACAAGTATATTGAATACTTGAAAAATTAGAATCTACCCTCGAACCCCAAGGAATCAAGGACCTTACGAACTAAGGCAGCTTGGTTCACATTGGATGAGGACGGAACGTTACACAAAAGGTCGTTCGATGGTCCATTGGCCGTATGCCTGGGGCTGGGAGACACCGATTATGTTTTATGAGAAATCCATGAAGGCACTTGTGGAAACCATTCTAGCGCCGAGTCACTAGTTCCAAAGGTCACCGAAGCAGGATACTAGTAGGATAACATGGAGAAGGCTACTAAGGAGTTCGTTCGAAAATGCTACAAATGTCAATGGTTCGCACCGATGATTCATCAGCCTAATGAGCAGCTTCACTCGATCTTATCCCCGTGGCCATTCATGAAATGGGGAATGGACATCGTCAGACCTCTACCATCGGCCCTAGGTAAATCTAGACTCATATTATTTATGACTGACTATTTCTTTAAATGGGTTGAAACACAGGCCTTCGAAAAAGTTAGAGAAAAAGAGGTGATCAACTTCATTTGGGATCACATTGCGTGTCGATTTGGGATACATGCTGAGATAGTGTGTGATAATGGAAAACAGTTCATCGGAAGTAATGTATCAAAATTCCTCGAAGACCACAAAATAAAGAGGATATTATCGATGCCATATCACCCTAGCAGAAATGGACAGGCCGAGTCAACAAATAAAACTATCATCCAAAACTTGAAGAAAAGGCTAAACGAAGCCAAAGGGAAGTGGAGAGAAAATGTTCCTGAGGTTCTATGGGCATATAGAATGACATCGAAATCCAGCACCGAGGCAACCCCATTTTCTTTGGTCTACCTTAATACCTGTCGAAGTCGGAGAGCCCAGTGCCAGATTTCGAAATGCAAAGGAAGAATAAAACCGCGAGGCAATGAATACCATCCTCGAATAGTTGGATAAGAGATGAGAAGCGGCACTCGTTCGAATGGCCGCCCAAAAACAACGAATCGAGAGGTACTACAACAAAAGAACCAATCTTCGACACTTCAAAGTGGGGGACTTGGTCCTAAGGAAAATCACCATCAATAATCGAGACCTAATGAAGGAAAAGTCGGTCCTAACTGGGAAGGACCTTATCAGATTCTCTACATAGTCGGAAAAGGGTCATACAAGCTCGGAACAATGGACAGTAAGCCACCGTCAAATAATTGGAACATATCACTTCTCAAGCGATATTATTGCTAAGGTATGAATCTCTCCTTTTTTAATTTACTTAAATATAAGAAACTAACTTATTGTAGGTGTCACGCCCCAAAATCGAGGGACAAGACCAGCACCTAACCGGATGATCCCGGTCAAGCGGACCTGGATTGCCTTTCCTACCTAACGCGTTACCCTGTGTGCACAATATACAAATTTATAATGAATTTACAACATAATTTCCATTTTCCTCTTTTAAAGCTTCAATGCTTTGATGATCCCAAAATTATACAAACTAAACACAACATTTCCATCACGGGACCATGATTCCGAATAATTACAACCACTACCCAAAATGTATATACAACCCACATAGTGTCTACGGAGCCTTTAAGAGTGCTAGGAGTTTACATAGACTTGCCGGTAACAAGGCCCCGACTATACCATTTACAACATAAGCAAACGAGAATGATATAGTCCACACACGGACCCGAGAGGAAATAGGGCTCACCAGAACTGCTGAAGAGATGAAGAGGAGGCACCACTAACGGCGGACCGAGCTACCTGCTATAGAACCACCTACATCTATATAAAAGATATAGCGCCCCCGGAAAAAGGGACGTTAGTACCATTGAATAGTACTAGCACGTATGGACAAACTTTAGTCTATGTAAAATCAAGTAATACACATATAAGAGGCAGTTAAAGAAACCCAAACAAATATTGTACAGGGATACAGAGAATCACAAATGAGGTTTTTAGATTTTCTTATTTGAATTGTTCCCTTGTTACGGCGCGCAACCCGATCCCACCTTATAATCATATTCTACCCTTATTTCTTCTGTTGTGACGTGCAACCCGATTCCATCTCACAAACACATTACACCCTTATTACTTTTGTTGTGGCGTGCAACCCGATCCCACCTTACAATTCTGTTGCGGCGTGCAACCCGATCCCACCTTACAATTCTGTTGCGGCGTGCAACCTGATCCCACCTTACAATTCTGTTGCGGCATGCAACTCAATCCCACCTTACAATTCTGTTGCGGCGTGCAACCCGATCCCACAGTATAATTCTGTTGCAGCGTGCAACCCGATCCCACCTTACAATTCTATTGCAGCGTGCAACCCAATCCCACCGTACAATTACATTTGATAGCAACATCAACTAATCAATTCAATCACAAGGATTTTCATCATCAATAATATACATTCGTAACAACCAAATAACCATGTGAAATCAAGGCCATAGTAATCTTTACCAAACGGTGAGTCATATACGACATACCGTCAACATTTAGTTCAATTAGATAAGTCCACATTTCCTTTCCATTACTTGTTGCACAACATTTAGCACTTAGATGCATTCAACAATTTGATTCATTATCATTTCTTTCGTTTTGTAGCACATCCTCTCATACCGATGTATTCAACATTTAACGAGCTTTGCACATGATAGAATAAGCAACAAAGAATCAACTTTTTACAGTCTCACATAGCATGGTGGTATGGAAATCAACTAGGATAATCAGAGAACAGAGTCTTACGCCTTAACACATTAGAAAAATCGATTCATATATGCATAAGCCAGAAACTCTTACCGAATGCTCGGACACCAACAAGGTGACTCTACGAAGATTAAAGTTAGCCATACATACCTCGAGTTGGAATTCTCCCCTTTAATTTCTATCCCAAATCACCGGACCTTCTAACGCCTTCAATCTAGTTTGCAATGTGACACATTCACACTTAGAGTTAGGAACCTTGAACTGATTTGGGCATTTTATCAAATACTATATGGTCATTTATATTAGCTAACCCCTTTTTTGTGAGTAATTACCCAAACTCGTTTTCCTTTACTAGATTAGGGAGTTTAACTTACATGCATGAAAGGTATCAGCTTTTATCTCCAAGAATCAATTTATGTGTTCTACCCTTTTTAGCCAGAACCTGAGATTTAAAAAGAAAATGGGGTGGGGACTCACCTCTTAGAGTGAAGAATATGACAATTACTCAATAAATTTCAGGCCCGAGTGATAGTGAAGAATCAATTTTTAGGTGAAGAGGAACCTTCTCTCTCAAGAGCTCTCCCTTCCCTCTCTCTCTATATTGTTCAGAAAATCGTTAAAACGGAAAGGGATAAGTGTTTTAATGAACTGGGGGTTGGGTAACGATCACATCTTGGGCCGCATAGCTGTCCTCAAATTGGACAGCAGACTGTCCATGTATGCGACCACTATGCGGTCTGCATACCTGTTATGCGATCGCATAGTGCGTCGCATAACATCGCAACTTTGGAAAGTTTTATCTTTTAAGTTCCGGGGTACTTTTTACTCTAAAAGGGTGCGTTTTAAGAATTTCTATAGTTATAACAACACGGGGACCTATTTGGACATTATTTTTAGCCATGCAATTTTACGGGTCTTTACATTCTCCCCCACTTAAAATCATTTGTCCTCGAATGTGGACCGGGGAATCACTAGAGTAGGAAAAACACAAAATAAACCAACCCCCAAAGTTTCACTAACTACGATAATTTCTATAAATTTCGCCAGAGTTTCCTTTGAATGTAGGCCTATCCACCTGTCAGAGAGCCCCCGAATTACATGGTTAACCAATTCCACACATTACCAGTCACTCCATCAACTCGCATATAATTGGGTTACCTCAACAAGTCGTATTCAATTCAATTACTTCAACATGCTATACTTATTTCAGTTAACACCACAAACTTGCATATCATTTAACTATCACATGAATTGAACATAATTTATATTACTTCAAGGGGTTGCACATTACCCAAATAATTACAACATACACAAATATGGCACAACTTGAGAAGTTACAATAGTAGGGAAACTAGGGGGAAAATGGGGTGCTTTTGCACAAAATTTGAAACAATATATAATTGCTTAGGAATGATAATTTTCAAACCATTACCAGACTTATTCAAACAAATGGGGATATTTCTCTTTCATTTCATTTTCTGCTTCCTATGTGACTCCTTCGACTTGTTGACTCCGCCATAATACTTTAACCGAAGCGACCTCTTTGTTCCTCAACCTACGAACTTTCCTATCAAGAATAGCAACCGGAACCTCTTCATATGACCACTTTTCATTAATTTCAATGGTCTCAACCAGCACGATGACAGATGGATCTCCAACTACCTTCTTCAACATAGACACATGAAACACCGGGTGCACTAATGACATCTCAGGGGGAAATTCCAACCTATACGCCACCTGTCCTATCCTTTGAGCAATCCTATATGACCCGACATACCTTGGGCTCAATTTCCCTTTCTTCCCAAACCGCATCACTCCTTTCATGTGAGACAGCTTCAAGAATACCCAATCATCTACTTGAAACTCCAAATCTCTTTGACGAATGTCCGCATAGGTTTTCTGACGACTCTGAGAAATCTTCATCCTCTACTGAATGAATTTAACTTTTTCCATAGCTTGGTGCACAAGATCCGGTCCTAGCAGTTTTGCCTCACCAACCTCGAAGCATCCAATTGGAGACCTACACCTCCTTCCGTACAATGCCTCAAATGGGGCAATCTGAATACTAGCATGGAAACTGTTATTATAAGCAAATTCTATAAGCGGCAAGTGATCATCCCAGCTACCCTTGAAATCTAATACACAAGCCCGTAACATACCTTCAAGCGTCTGAATGGTCCGCTCTGCCTACCCATCAGTCTGTGGGTGAAATTTTGTGCTGAGATTTACCTACGTACCCAAACCTTGCTGAAATTTCTTCCAATAGTTAGATGTGAACTGGGCCCCTCGATCAGAGATAATAGATACTGGAGTGCCATGGAGTCTGACTATTTCGTTGATATATAACTGAGCGTATTGTTCTGCAGTATCGGTGGACTTGACTGGCAAGAAATGCGCCGACTTCGTGAGCCGAGCCACTATCACCCAAATTGATTCGAACTTACGTGGATTGCAAGGTAACCCCACCACAAAGTCCATATTGATCATTTCTCATTTTCACGTCGGTATTTCCATAACCTGTGCCAACCCACCGGGCCTCTGATGCT
The DNA here is from genome assembly GCA_005239505.1 of Nicotiana paniculata. Lineage (NCBI taxonomy): Eukaryota > Viridiplantae > Streptophyta > Magnoliopsida > Solanales > Solanaceae > Nicotiana > Nicotiana paniculata. Next base: position 91,210 of record ML317092.1, on the reverse strand, counting down.
CAGCCTTCACTTGCTGACAATTTGGACACCTAGTCACAAAGTCCACCACAACCCTCTTCATACCATTCCACCAATAAATCTCTTTGAGATCGTGGTACATTTTCGTAGAACCTGGGTGTACGGTATACCTGGAATTGTGAGCCTCTCCCGTAACTCTCTCCCGAAGATCATCCAAATCTGGAACACATAGACTCCCATGGAACCGCAAAGCACCGTCATCATTGCCTAGTGAAAATGCTGTAGTCTTGATATTCAGAATTGCTTCTCTCAACTGTGCCAAAGCTGGATCCCTGAATTGCTTTCCCTTGACTTCCACTACAAGCGAAGACTCTACTCCATTACGCACCATGACATTCCTTTCATCTGAGGCCGAAAGACATACCCACAGACTGGCCAACTGATAAACCTCCCGAGCCAAAGGCCTATGACCTACTTCCAAATGAGCCAAGCTACCCATGTATTTCCGTCTAAGAGCGTCGGCTACCACATTCGCCTTTCCTGGATGGTACAAAATATTCATATCATAATCCTTGAGAAATTCTAACCACCTCTGCTGCCTTAAGTTCAACTCTTTCTGTTGAATAAATACTGAAGACTCTTATGGTCTGTGAACATGTCCACATGGACCCCATAAAGATAATGTCGCCAGATCTTCAATGCAAACACAACTGCCGCGAGCTCCAAATCATGCGTCGGGCAATTGTTCTCGTGATTCTTGAGCTGCCTAGAAGCGTATGCTATTACCTTACCACATTGCATCAACACACAGCCCAAACCAACCCTTGAAGCATCACAATACAACACAAACCCTTCTGAACCTTCTTGCAAGGTCAACACTGGCGCCGAAGTCAATCTTAATTTCAATTCTTGAAAACTCTTTTCGCAAGCATCAGACCACTAAAACTTAACCTCTTTCTACGTCAGCTTAGTCAATTAGGAGGCAGGTAGAGAATCCTTCCATGAACCTCCGATAATATCCAGCCAAACCCAAGAAACTGCGAATCTCTGTCAGGGTCGTTGGCCTAGGCCAATCCTTTACCGCTGCAATATTTTGGGGATCACCCGAATCCCTTCCCTATAAACATCATGGCCCAAAAAGGTGACTGATTCTAGCCAGAACTCACATTTTGAAAACTTTGCAAACAACTGGTGCTGATGAAGAGTCTAAAGAACTGCCCTGAGGTGATTTGCATGATCTTGCTGACTTCGGGGATAAACAAGGATATCGTCAATGAAGACAATCACAAAGGAGTCAAGAAACGGTTTGAAAACCCGATTCATAAGATCCATAAAAGCTGTTGGGGCGTTGGTTAGCCCAAAAGACATTACTAGAAATTCGAAGTGCCCATATCGAGTCCTGAAGGCAGTCTTAGGAACATCCTGCTCCTTGATCTTCAACTGGTGATACCCGGACCGCAAATCAATCTTTGAGAAGAACTTAGCACCTTGCATAACTGGTCGAACAAATCATCTATTCGAGGCAATGGGTATTTGTTTTTTATGGTGACCTTGTTGAGCTGCCGATAATCAATACACATCCGAAGCGATCCATCTTTCTTTTTGACAAAAAAACCGGTGCGCCCCAAGGCTAACACTTGGCCGAATGAAACCCTTTTCTAATAGATCTTTCAATTGTTCTTTTAACTCTCTCAATTCTGCTGGCGCCATCCTGTAGGGTGGAATAGATATTGGCTGTGTATCTGGCAATACATCAATCCCGAAATCGATCTCTATATCTGGTGGAATCCTAGGAAGCTCATCCGGAAATACTTCTAGATACTCATTCACAACAGGTACAGATTCGGGAGCAGGCACCTCTGAAGTGGTGTCCGCAACCCGGACCAGATGGTAGATGCACCCTTTTATGATCATCTTTGTGGCCTTAAGGTAGGAAATACGTCTACCTCTTAGCACATTATTATTCCCCTCCCACTCGATAACTGATTCATTAGGAAACTCGAGCCTCATAATTCTGGTTCGGCAGTCGAGTTTAGAAAAGCACGAATAGAGCCAATCCATCCCCACAATTACATCAAAATCTACCACTACTAACTCAATAAGATCGGCCGTGGTATCCCGACCACGCATCGTGACAACACAATTCCTATAGACTCGCATGGCCGTAATAGAATCACCAACCGGAGTCGACACAGAGAACGACTTGTGAAGCTGTTCGGGTTCTATCCCAAAAATTGAAGCAATAAATGGGGTAACATATGAAAAAGAAGACCCGAGATCAATAAGAGCATAAACATTATGTGAGTGAACAGTCAGAATACTTGTGGAAACATCTGGAGAAGCCTCCAAACTCTGGTGACCACTCAAAGCATAGAACCGAATGGGTCCCCCTTGACCCTGTGCTCCACCCCTAGCTGCATCGTGCCTTGCTGGAGCTGGAGGGCCGCGGGCTAGAGGGCGTGTTGAGGATGTAGCGGCTGAAGAACTGGATGGCTGAGCAATGCCCCTACCCGTGCCCTGACGGGGTGCACGAGAGTCTCGCTGAACATGGCCTCTTACTCCGCACCTATAGCATACCAGTATATCCAAGTAACAGGGCTTAGAATGAAACCTCCAGCACTTAGGGCATGGGGCTCTCCGCTGCTGCTGGAACCTCCCACCTGAACGATTCGACTGATGGAACCTCCTGCTACCTGAACCTGGTCCAACGCGACCTCCCTGCTGATAACTGTGCCCTGGTGGCGGCGCACTGGCTAAGGACTAAGCATAAGACTGAGATGGCCCTGATGACCCTCTCCCAAGAGCTAGTCTCCCTCCTCCAACTGAACTCCCAGGGTTGCCCGCTAACCGGGCCTTACTACTATCCCTCTCCATTCTTATCTTTAATTTCCAAGCCTCCGTAACTTGGTCAAATCCCATAATCTTCCCGTAGTTCATATCTGAATGCAGAGCAGCTATAGCAACTTCATTAATAACCAAGGGACCAAGGCCCTGAACAAACGGACAAACTCTAGCCTCCATAGTATACACCATGTGAACAACATATTTGGACAAGCGCACGAACTCCATATGATACTCCTACACACTCATGTTGCCCTGCTTAAGGGCCTCAAACTCTCAAGCACGGGCTACCATAATCTCGGCAGGCAAGAAATGATCCATAAAGGAACCCACAAACTCCTACCACCTCGCCGGAGGGCTCGCCTCTCCACGGGAACTCTCCCACATCTCGAACCACGAATATGTCGCTCCCTTCAAACGATAGGAAGCCAACTCAACCCCCTCTATCTCAATTGCCCTCATAACTCGGAGGGTCTTGCATATCTCATCAATGAACTCCTGAGGATCATCCTCTGGGTCGGTGCCTGTGAACTCTGGAGGGGCTAACCGCAGAAACTAGTTGACCCTGGAACCTAAAGAATCCCCTTGCTCGCTAGAGGACACTGGGGCAACATGTGATCTTAAGGCTTGGGAGGCCACTAGCTGAGTCAACATCTGAATAGCTCCCCTGAGGTCCCTATTAGAAATACCGGGACCGAAAGCTGGGACTGAGGAAGGATCAGGAACATCAACGGGGAGGGACTGTAGCACTCTCCGCTAGAGCAGGAATAGGAATATTCTAGAATGGAGTGGAGGAGTCAGGGTGATTTGTGGTTGGGGAGTCATTCGCACCCGTACCATCAGCTGGAGTATTTATGACCACTCCTGGGGTGGCATTGGCGTCTAGGCTGAGTCGAGCTCTCTTCTTGGGTGCCATTTACTGAAAATTAGAACAATGCACGAGTTAGAGGTAGACAACCTCACCTTTCACCACATCGCACGATATAGAATTGCAATAAAAAGGTACTTTCCTAAATGTCCATGCAGCCCCCTAATTATAGATGTGGTCGACAACACACCGATAAGAAGGGCTCTACTAGACACGGCTCTGAGACATCCTAGGACACTTTTAAAACCTGAGGCTCTGATACCAAGTTTGTCACACCCCAAAACCGAGGGACGAGACCAGCACCTAACCGGATGATCTCGGTCAAGCAGACATGGATTTCCTTTCCTACCCAACGCGTTACCCCATGTGCACAATATACAAATTTATAATGAATTTACAACATAATTTCCATTTTCCTATTTTAAAGCTTCAATCCTTTGATGATCCCAAAATTATACAAACTAAAGACAACATTTCCATCACGGGACCACGATTCCGAATAATTACAACTACTACCCAAAATATATATACAACCCACATAGTGTCTACGGAGCCTCTAAGAGTGCTAGGACTTTACATAGACTTGCCGATAACAAGGCCCCGACATACCTTTTACAACATAAGCAAACGAGAATGATATAGTCCACACACGGCCCCGAGAGGAAATGGGGCTCACCAGAACTGCTGAAGAGATGAAGAGGAGGAACCACTAACGGTGGACCGAGCTACCTACTATAGAACCACCTACATCCATATAAAAGATGTAGCGCCCCCGGTAAAAGGGACGTTAGTACCATTGATTAGTACTAGCATGTATGGACACTCATTACTCTATGTAAAATCAAGCAATACACATATAAGAGGCAGTTAAAGAAACCCAAACAAATATTGCACAGGGATACAGTGAATCACAAATGAGGTTTTCACATTTTCTTATTTCAATTGTTCCCCTATTTCAGCGCGCAATCCGATCTCACCTTACAATCATATTCCACCCTTATTTCTTCTGTTGCAGCGTGAAACCCGATCCCATCTCACAAACACATTACACCCTTATTATTTTTTTTGTGGAGTGCAACCTGATCCCACCTTACAATTCTGTTGCCGCGTGTAACCCGATCCCACCTTACAATTCTGTTGCGGTGTGCAACCCGATCCCACGTTACAATTTTGTTGCAGTGTGCAACCTGATCACACCTTACAATTCTCTTGCGGCGTGCAACCCGATCCCACCTTACAATTCTGTTGCGGCGTGCAATCCTGTCCCACCTTACAATTCTGTTGCGGCGTGCAACCCGATCCCACCTTACAATTCTGTTGCGGCGTGCAACCCGATTCCACCGTACACTTACATTTGATAGCAAACATCAACCAATCAATTCAATCACAAGGATTTTCATCATCAAGAATATACATTCGTAACAACCAAATAACCATGTGAAATCAAGGCCATAGTAATCTTTACCAAACGGTGAGTCATATACGGCATACTGTCAACATATAGTTCAATTAGATAAATCCACATTTCCTTTCCATTACTTTCTGCACAGTATTTAGCACTTAGATGCATTCAACAATTTGATTCATAATTTCTTTCATTTTGCATCACATCCTCTCATACCGATGTATTCAACATTTAACGAGCTTTGAACATGATAGAATAAGAAATAAATAATCACTTTTTTACAGTCTCACATAGCATGGTGGTACGGAAATCAACTAGGACAATCAGAGAACAGAGTCTTACGCCTCAACACATTAGAACAATCGATTCACATATGCATAAGCCAGAACTCTTACCGAATGCTCGGACACCAACATGGTGACTCTACGAAGATTAAAGTTAGCATACATACCACGAGTTGGAATTTTCCCCTTTAATTTCTATCCAAATCACCGAACCTTTTAATGCCTTCAATCTAGTTTATAATGTGACACATTCAAACTTAGAGTTAGGAACCTTGAACTCATTTGGACAAATACTATGTGGTCCTTTAGATTAGCTAACCCTTTTTTTTGTGAATAATTACCCAAACTCATTTCCCTTTACTAGATTAGGGAGTTTAACTTACATGCATGCAAGGTATAGACTTTTATCTCCAAGAATCAATTTATGTGTTTTACTCTTTTTAGCCAAAACCTGAGAATTAAAAAGAAAATGGGGTGGGGACTCACCTCTTAGAGTGAAGAAGATGACAATTACTCAATAACTTCCAGGCCCAAGTGATAGTGAAGAATCATTTTTTGGGTGAAGATGGAACCTTCTCTATCAAGATCTCTCTTTTCCCTCTCTCTATTTTGTTCAGAAAATCGTTAAAATGGAAGGGGGTAAGTGTTTTAATGAACTGGGGGTCGGGTACAAAAATTAGAATTTTATAAGTCCCGAAGCAGAAATGCGGTCAGGAATGCGATCGTATTCCTGCTATGCGGTCCACATTCCTGTCGCATAAATGGTCCTCGAATGGGTAAAAAAGAAACCGGACTGCCCATGTATGCGACCCTGCATACCTGTTATGCGATCACATAGTGCGTCGCATAACCTCCTCCGCAAAAATGGAGGTGCAAGAGTGCGTCGCTTAACACCAACTCTGAAAATTTTTATCTTTTAAGTCCAGGGGTACTTTTTACTCAAAAAGGGTCCGTTTTAAGAATTCCTACAGTTATAACAACATAGGGACCTATTTGGGAATTATTTTTATCCATGAAATTTTACGGGTCTTTACAGTATACTTATGATCTATTGCGCAAAACTAACACTCGTGAAAATGGCTCAAGGGCCGAGTGCAAGCGTACCTCGAATACCCGGGGACTACTTACTCGATCTGTCTAAATTTCGAAGTTATAAGACCTTAAAGAGGCACCCCCCGATATATAGGTCAAGGCCATCACACTCGGGGACTATCATTTCGAACAAGTTCGAAATGTTATCAGGAAACAAGTCCAAGAGACATACCCGAAGGCTACGACCATATTAAAGACTACGGTCATTTAAAAAGGCTTCGACCAAAATTACGTGAATCAGAGATGTCTGACTTCCGCCATAAAATAAAGGCCTTCAAATACTTTGAAAACCCAGTTAAATAAGGCTACCCTCGGCAAAGAAAATAAATAAGGGTTTCGATAAAATCAGCCCCCAAATAATTCAAAGGCTTCGATAACCTCAGCCTTCGAGAAGTTAAATCGTCTCAACACAAACAGGTTAAGAAAACATGGGTTCCGATCATCGCACCCTCAAAAAATCCAATGGGTATAAAAAATATATGCTAAGGCATAAGAAGTTTTCACTAAATCTTTTAGCCGTAGAGGGGAAAATTATAGCTGCTTTTAGAGGCCAAACTGGCCCAACTTTAAAGAGTTTAAGGGCCGATATAAAAGAGCCCAAGGGACTATCTCATGATCATAAAGGCTAATATAATTAAAGATCGACAGCACGCTCTCACTCAATTCAAACCGAAGGATCTGGTTATTACGAGCTTAAACAAACAATTTGAGCTCGGAATCTTAATAATCATTGATAAAACCTAAAGGCCTACTCTATTCTATAAAATTATTTGAGCTTGGCTACTGGAGATAACTCATATGTCAGTTCAAAACAAGCAGTCCCCAAGACAAACTCTCAAATGAGATTTGTGACTCGGGGACTTGCCCACGGAAAAATAAAAGCATAAGGGTTTATTTCGATCGCAAATTGAGCTAAAAATAATTTCCCAGTGGTGACAATTAAATATACAAGGACATGGAGACATCAAAGGAATATATTTTATCATACTAAAAATATATGTACAAGGGGGCCAACCAGGGCCTTACAAAAGAAAATGAAGAAAAAAAGCTACAACCTAGTCATTATCGGGGCTAGCTCCCTCGACACCGGCTCACTTCTGAACAACTTAGTCAGATACATCTTCCTCAGAGGCCTCACCATCGGATCCACTCACAGAACCTTCGTCATCAGAGAGGAAAGCTGCGGACTCATCCTCCGAAGCTTTCACCTTCTCGATCTCGGCAGAGAGGTCAAAACCGCGAGCGTGTATCTCTTAGAGAGCCTCTCTCCGAGATGGCTGCCTAGAATGAGAAACAACTCGTGACAATATGACCTCGATAGAGGCAGAAATCTCATGCGCCCGAAGATTGGAAGCTTCGACATCAACTCTGTAAGAGACCACAAGTTCCTCCGATTCAACTTTAGCCTTAGGAAGGACGACTTCAACCTCCCCGGTCCTAGGATTTCCTCCTTCGCACTCTGGAATTGGTGCTGAACTGAAGTTAACTGGGCTCGAAGAGCGTCCTTCTCCGAGGCGAGACGCTCCATGTGCTGCCTCCACCCTAGAGTTTCAGCCTCCTTCATCTTAGCCTCTTCTTGAAGCTGCAACACCAATTCACCCTTCTGCTAAAACTGCGAAACCAAAAAGATTCATCACAAAATTTGAATCGATATTTTACTAAGTTTTGAGAAATTATCTTACCTTATCGGTGAGCTCAGTGTGGTCTTGATGAGCCCTCGTAAGTTCTGCTCGGATGGCCGCAATTTCCTCCTCCTTTCGAACATAAAGGAGTTTCAGGTCATCCCTCTCCTCTGTGAGCTTTTTGAGCTTGGCCTTACATCGGGTCAGCTCTGCCCGAGATTTGAAAGATGCATCTCGACGAAGCACCAAAGCCTTCCCATGAAGGATGGAGTTAGTCTTAAAAAGACACGAACAAGATGTGTGCGCGAGTGAAAAAAGGAAAAAATACTTACCCATTACAAAAGGTGCTGAGTTTCATTGAAAACAACCAATGCGTGTGGCTCACGGTCGTCCTCGAGCCCTTCAAAACAATCCCAAAATATGTCGCCCCCTTCATGGACTAGATCCACATATGGAGTTTTCATAGACTTAGCATCTCGGAACTGCCCCTCAAAAAATGAGGGGCCGGGCGGTGAATCATCTATATTAATTGCCCCGAAGGAATCGCTCGGGACACTCTTCCCTCTTCTAGGGGTCTCGAAGCTAGACCCTTCAGGAGCATCCATCGATTTTTTGGTGCAACAAGGAAATTCCTTACCGATTAATGGCTTGGGGACTTCACATATATCTTCATCCGAGATCCCCCCCAACTTGAGAACGAATCGGCTCGATGACCTCAGAAGCTACAGTGCACCCCCCCTCACGGGCTACCAAAATGTAGTCGTCATCGTCATCTTGTGCGTCGGCAAAAAAGATGATGGTATCGACCCTCAATTTTTGGGCCTTGCTTTTCTTGGGCTTCGGGATATCGGAGGGCGAAACCCTTTACCTTTTTCTCTCCTTAGGAGGTTGTGGAACTTCCCCTTCACCAAGCGGGGGTGGCCTCATGGCTACGTGCTCTCCAAGACCTACACGAGAAGAATGGGTTAAAAACTGGTACCCCTATAGAAAGACGTCAACTCATAGACAGAGGAACTCACCATGATTCTTAGCTTCCCATCGGCCTTTGGCCAAATCTCGCCAGCAACGCTCAGAGTGTGAGGAAATAGAGGCTAGTTGGCAGACCCATTCTTTGAGGTCCGAGATAGCACCAGGGAACCAAGCGGTAGCTGCACCATGAAATGAAATTCAGATAAAAAGGGGAAATTTATCAAACAAGAAATCAAATGCCGACTGCGAAGATTGGACTTACGTTTCATGTTCCATTCCACGGTGAATGGCATTTTCTCAACAGGAATCAAATCAGAGGTCCTGAATCAGACAAATCGACCTATCCAGCCCCGATCCTTATCTTCATCTATGCTCGAAAATACTTTTTTAGTAGCCAGGTGCTGGAGCTTTATCAAACCACCTCGATAGAGACGAGGGCTATACAGCCTGATTAAATGGTCGAGGGTGAAAGACATTCCTTCGATTTTGTTCGAGAAGAATCTGAGCAAGATCACTATGCGCCAAAAAGAGGGATGAACCTGCCCCAAAGTTACTCGATACTGACGGCAAAAGTCAATTATAGTCGGGTCCACGGACCCCAGTGTGAAAGGGTAAGTGTAAACACTCAGAAACCCTTTCACGTGAGTGGTGATATCCTCATAAACCGAAGGAGCCACCACTTCTTTGTCATCCCAATTGCAGTCCCTTTTCACTCGTTTGAGATCATCCTTAGATATCGAGCAAATATAACGAGACATGGGATCACATCGGCCAGGAACTGAAGGAGGCCTATCCACCTTAAATTCGGAGGTTAGTTTGCATGGCCCGGGAACACACTCCTCTACTCGTGGCTCCACCGACGTCCTGTCGCCAGCTAACTTCGAGGAGGAGGCTCCTTCCTTATGCAACACTACTTTATAAGTCTTAGCCATGGTTTCAAAAAAAAAAACAAGAGAGGTGGAAAGTAAGAATAAGACTGGTAAAAGAATGAAAGGAAGCAAGAAAAGTTTGAACGACGGAAGATTTTATCAAAGCAAGGGAGGAGTTTGAAGCAAAGTAAAGTTTGAAATAAATGAAGAAGTTGGTATTTATAGATTTCAAACGACGGTTCAGTGTCACTAGTGGCCGACCAACGACTGACAAGCATTAATGGTTCTTGGGAACCGAGCCGATAGGACATTCCGGTCACATCTACCGCTTACGTCACGAAAATGACTTCTTAATCGAGGTATTGGGAAATCGGGATTCAAATCGTTCTTATTTTTTCAATATAAGAAAGGCGGGGACTATCTGTGTACGGTAAAATCTAGAGACTCAATTATATGGGCTCGAGGGCACGCCTCGAAAGCACGCTCACATCGAAGTAAGTACGGGCTCGAGGAATGTATGGACCGATGGATCGGGGCCAGACTAGGTCAGCACCACGATAACAGAATCTCGAGATATCCGCTCTCAATCATCAATCCCGGCGAGAATCTCGGAGCCGGTAGAGCTATTAGCGGTTAATAAGGCCAATCATGTACTTTACTTCCGCAATTAGAATCATTCCTTATTTAGGATTCCTCTACTATATACAGAGGAACCCTATTCATTTGTAAGTGATCACACCCAACTATGCCTTATAAAAGGACAAAGCGGTTATTGTCAATATATTCCGGGTATTAAGCCCAGAGTCGAATCCCACAGGGAATTAACCTACCGATCATAGTTATCAGACACAGTCAATTCCACGTACTCAACTTCCAAGATATTTTGAATAACAATAGGTTGTTTTTCTACTAACTATTACTTTATGAAACTATATTAACTAAGATCTAACTAAGAATGAGTTGTAAACAATAATGAGAAGGATCTAAGGTTATGATTTCCCCTATTGACGGAATCTCCTCCTGCTATGTTTCATATAAATTCTCCTAATCGTCTCTATCTATCATGAGAACTCTTCCTACAGTAAATCTCTCCCGAGTAATTATGAAAATTTACTAGACATACTCTCCCGAGTTACGCTAGCTAGATTTTATTACAGCTCACTTAGATCGCACCCAAAGTTTTGTTATCCCTAATCCCACCTTTAAACCCTTGGTTATTGATTCCTCACATACATCGAGAGTGATGTTGTTCAACAACTACCTAAATATGCACTCTCTCCCGAGTAATACATAATTAATAGGCACAGATAATTGAGGATCCTTTCAATTAACTACAACATGAACGTAGTTGAACAAATAGAGATTAATCTTGGAAAATCTATATTAACATAGCAAGAGTTTCATCCTTCAACAGGTTCCATCAAAACCTTAGACTAAATATTTAGCTACTCATAATAAAACAAGATAAAGCAATCAAATAATTCATGATTCTCAAAATAATGATAAAAGAAGAAGAATGAAAACTCTAATGGTGTCTTGATCTTTCTCCCACTTGTTCTTGCCTCCAAAATAAGTCTAAAACAAGCTTAACCTTGACTTGGGCGAGTTTGTTGAGTTTATATAGGGTTAGGATAAGTTTTCCACGTTTTTCACTTAAGTCTCTAGGCTTTCCTGGCTATCTCCAGATCGCCCGCGTCCGCGAGCCAACTTCGGTGCGACCTCGGTGGATTGCGCCAATTTTGTTTTTCTCCTTTGTCCACCTTGTTCCAGCCGCGGTCTGAACACGGTCGCGGTGGACTGTTGCCTAGTTTTTCTAGCCTTTTCTTGCTCGTTTTCATCTGGACTTTTCTCGTTTGGCCTCGTATCTACATATTTGACTCCAAAACACTCCATCTTATCTCCAACTCTGAAGTAACTCCTGCAAAGCACAAAAAACTTAATTAGAGCATTTTGTTATCATTTAGCACTTAAAACATCAATAAAGCATGGTTAACTTAGAGCATAAATAGCATCTACATCGCATAATATAGACTACTATCAACACCCCACACTTAAATTGTTGCTAGTCCTCTAGCAACAAAACCATACTCTATAGGCCTAATCATCATAGGGTAACTTCCCCACTCTTCGCACCAAGAACAATTCAAACTGGTAGGCTACCTCAACATAACATCCAAACCTCAAGAGTGGACTCTCTCTCTAGCCACACAATGTCCCTAACCGGCTTTCCTACTCTTAGTCAGAGGTCCAAACTTACCTTCCTTTCACGAGTCAAGTGCCTACTCACCATAAAGAGACTTATATCATAGTTCTGAAAATTCACACACTGAGGAATTAAAACAAGTAAGATTTCGCTCACCCTCAGAAAGAAATTCTCATGCCACATAAAACGCACCATAGGCTTTCCCTTAGTGTATGCTCAACTAATCGAGCTCCTTTAGTCTAGAATCAAGTAGGACCTTATTTGGTTGTAATGTAGGCTGCTGGACAGGTAGGGTATATATGGATATACGAGTGGCTACACCTCCCTAAGCACTTTAATACATTTTTTCTTCACATTTAAGCCCATATCTTGACATATCATCAGTGAAGGTGATGTCGTAAGAATATCCACCTCTAGCTTGAATTTTCATGGGACCCCAAACATCTGTATGAATTAGTCCCAATAATTCAGAAGCTCTTTCTCCACTTCTAGTAAATGGAGATTTGGTTATTTTTCCTTTGAGACAAGATTCACAAGTTGGATATGTTTCAAAATCATACTTGTCAAGGTACCCTTCATTGTACAACTTGTTAATTCTTTTCTCTCCAATATGACCAAGCCTACAATGCCAAAGGTATGTATGATTTACTGAATCATATCTTTTCCTCTTAAGACTAGAAATGCATAATCAAATTAGCATTTACATTAGGTAAGACATAAACATCATGTTGGAGATAGTCATTCACATAAAAATCATCACCATAATAAATAAAGCAAATACCATTGCCTATGTTAATGCGAAACTCACGCTTGTCCAACATAGAAGCTGAAATTATGTTCGAAACAAATTTAGGAACATAATAACAATCATCTAGCAAAAGTAATTTGCCCGAAGGCATTAGTAAAGAAATTGATCCTACAACTATGACTGCAACTTTTGCACCATTTTCAACTTGTAGATTAACTTTTCCTTTCTTTAGTCTCCTACTTATCTTGAACCCTTGCAACATATTGCAAATATTATAACTACTACCAGTATCTAATACCCACAGTGAAGAATTAGTAGTAGCTAAAGAAACCTTGAAAACATCTTTCACTAATGTCTCACCTTGTTTCTTGTCCTTTAGAGTTGCAAGATACTCCTTGCAGTTTCTCTTCCAATGCCCTTTCTTCTTACAGTGAAAACATTCAGCATCATATACTGATTGCAAGATCAAATCTTCAGAAAGTTCTTTACCAAGCTTGTACACCAACTTCTCATATCCTTCGGTAAGAACAATCACATGATTTACATAGGGTCCAACTGGAGAGTTTTCAATGTCCAACTGTGTATCAACCATCTTCTTAAGATGTTCAATGATTGCAGTTGGATCCATATTCTGATGTTTCCTCTGAAGTTCAGAACTCATAGAAACGAGAATGATGCGTTTAATAGCAAGGCATTCTTCCAAGTATTTTTGATAAGCTTTGGTGCCTTGAACATCATTCTCTAGTGGGATTATCTCTTCAGACTTATCGATCACATCAATGAGCTTTTCATGCATGAGAAAAATTCTCAAATTTCTATACTGGTCATTAAAGTTTGGTCCTACCAACTTGTTGGTCTCAAGTATTTCACCCAGTGATATAATAGACATATTGAGAAATCTAAAATATAGAAAAGAAAAGGCAATAATATAAGAACATATTTACATATATCATAAAGACATGGATTTTTATCTAAATGATAACTAATTATTTTAAACTATTTACCCTAATTATAGTTTACGAAATCTTTATTTCTATTAGTGGAGTAAAGAAATCCTTTAACAATATGGATGAGCCCCTTGGAAGTCAAGTCGTTTCTCATATATATTTTAAAGGTAGGTTACCAATTGTATCCCCATATAATTTTCTTAAATAGCTCTATGTCAAATGGTCCCCTAGTAGTTAGGTCGATACTATTAGCATAGTTGAGTTCAACAATCATGATAGCAAAGAACTTATTAAATTTTATACTCCTCGGATAGTCCAGGCGTCTAGTGTAAATTTAAATAACTCTTTCAATCCATGTATCAAATGCAATAAATAATTTTAACATATTCTCAAACTATAAGTCTCCTGGTTGTCAGGCCGCTCCTTATAAGCAAGAAATAAATAAAATTAATTATTTTGATGGATAGCTTTACAATAAAATATCTTATATTTTATTATTTAAGAACTCAAATTTTAGTAAGAGGGAATTGTTATCGAATCTTTTGTAGCACATGAATTTAGTTCAAGTTGTCAACATGCTTAGTCCTAAATTAATTTGCATCACATATAATAATAATTCAAAATTATGTAACGAACAAGCATGTGACATAAAAACGAAATTCAACATGCTTTTGATACGTTTATATTATATATCACATATATCACATAAAAAGAATTTATACCAGAATATTATTATTAATTAACATCTCATGAACTAATAACAATTAAAATAAACGTAGAATCAAATAACCTTTTATAGATTACCGTCATATCTAATATAAAATCTCAAATTTAAGTTACGAACTAACTCAATAGTTTGACGCATATGTATACATATTTTATTCAAAATAAAATAATATCAATCCATATGTATTCAACAATTTGACTATTACACAAGACACAAGTATTGTGATTTGAACTCTTCAAGTATTATCTTAAAGTATTTCGTAAATAAATTTTAGACACGAGAAATCATGGCTATGATACCATTGTAGGATTGCGTATAGGTGTTCGTGACACGCAGCGGAAGACAATAACAATCCTAGGAAGATTTTTTCGTGTTTAAAATTTATTACATATCACGGATCTAAGACGTACATGGTGAATAGAGTCTCATTTCAAAAATTCTTCGATAGTGCAAAGACTCTGTACGTATCCACACCGAGACCGATCCTTCCTATCAACTTATTGATCAATGAAACCCGTGAACAAATTCAACAAAAAACTTATGCTGAAATTTTCTCAAAACTCCAAAAAATAATGCGACAAGGAAATTATTTTTCTTGTCAAGAATATCTCTTTTATAACATCACCTACACCTTTTCCAATTGGTTAAGGTAGTCAATTACCTTGGCTACAAGTCTAGTTCCAAAAATAGACTTCGTAAAAGGTTTTCCATTGGAAAAATCTTATCCCATTCCTAATGGGTTCATATGCACATCGGCGACAGTTAGTCATTTATGGACTTATACGTGAATCCAATTTCACATTGGATTTCACAAATAAGTTTCCATCAACTTTTTTATTAGCACTTTATATAACATATCTTATATAAAATAAGTACTAATGATATATATCATATATATATATTTTAATCCATAGATATAATTTAATTTTATATTCCAAATACAAAATTTTAATTTGTTTACGCTATTAATTATATCCTCTGTGCTAGCAAAGAATATAATAATATTTCATTTAGATTAGTAATTAAATTTATTTGACTAATTAAATTCTTTAATTTAATTATCAAATAATAAAGTAATTAATCTTTTAGAAAAGATGAGAACACTCGTTAGTGTGCGACTCCATAAGTTCAATATTAAGCCGGTAGTAAACTGATCACATCAATATACTAATCAAGGGTGGCGTCTAGCAACACCCCTTAAAGACCAGATAACATGAAATATACAATTTACTCTCAAGAACCAGTTGAAGAATAAAGTAATATTTTCTTCTGTCCTTATAGCTTTGAGTCACCCTAGGATATGGTTCAACTGTCAAATCCTAATAGGCTGCCAACTATGAGTTCATGTCAAATATAATCGATCATTGAATGACCTAAGAAACTCTTTTCTTCTTTCATTCTATTGCCTTGGCCAAGGTCTTAATTTGGTCGTTTATAATTCATGACAAAATGGAGCTTAGACTCATTACCAAGAGTTGGCAGATTATATCTTGATCAATCACTAATTCTACAAGTATTTAATCGTACCCAATATCCTTTCAACAATCGCCCAAGGGCCATAAGTGTCTAGTATCAAATCACAATAAATAACTTATCAATTACTATCTAATTCAATACTAATTGGTAAATGACTAAGTAAATAAAAGAATTAAACGATTTATATGGATCAAACTCATATAATTGCAAGTTGTCAGCCTCGATCTAGATTAGGCTCGAGAACGGTTTGCCAAGAACAGTAAGAATAGCAATAATACTACGAACGACTCAAATACGAAGAGTTAACAGTAAATAAAAGAGCTTTATATTCAGAAATGTGAGTAAGAACTTGAACATGATGATAATTGTGATAATGAATGCCCTACAAATAAACAGGGTTCCTCTTTATATAGTAGAGGAATCCTAAATAAGGAGTAACTCTAATTGCGGAAGTAAAATACATGATTGGCACTATAAATCGATAATGGCTCTACTGGCTCCGAAATTCTCGCCGAGATCGATGGTCGATTGCGGATATCTCGTGATTATGTTACTGTGGTATCGATCTAGGCCGGTCTCGATATCTCAGGCCCCAAACTCGCTGGGTCCGAACATACGTTGATCCCAATTTAAAATTGAGACATACCCGTCGAACCCATAGACTCCGGCATCTTCGATTTTTACTGTACACAGATAGTCCCCACGTTTCTAAGAATGAAAAGATAAGAAACGATTTGAGCCTCGATTTTCTTTGTACCTCGATCATGACATCATTCTTATTACGTAAGCGACGGATGTGACCGAAGTGTCTCGTCGGTTTGGTCCCCAAGAACCATAACTGCATGTCAGTCGTTGGTCGGCCACTAGAGGCACTGAACCGTCATTTTGAACCTAATATACAACCTCTTTAATAGATTCAAAATTTTACTTTGCGTTCATCACAAACTCTTGAGCTCACAAGCCCTTTTGTTTCCTTCTCATCGTCGTTCATCATACCACTGTTGCTCCTACCGGAACCGCCGGCACTATACCCTCTCTTTTTTTCTCAACTCGTATACAAATGGCAAAGACCTCCAGAAGAGTGCCGCAAAAGGAGAAAGCTCCATCTTCTCCTTCTCAACCGGCCGGTGATAAAACGCCGGTAGAACCGGCTGTATACGAATACAAACCCGGCCTCTGCATCCTCATAACCGACTTTAAGGTTGATAATCCCTCGTTAGTGCTGGGCCGATATGAACACATGTCGATGTATATGTGTTCAATTACCAAGGGCCATCTCGATGCCATGAAAGTAGATTGCATATGGGGACCGGAGGTGGTGGTGCAAATCCTTCGTCTGAAGAGAGCATCACCACTCATGTGAAGGGGTTCTTGAGTTTGTACACTTATTCCTTCACACTGGGTCCGTCGATCCCGTGATCTTTGACTTCTGTAAGAGGTACGAGGTCATTCTTGGTCAACTTCACCCCTCGTTTTGGAGCGTAGTGATCATGTTGTGCTACTACTCCAAAGAGGTCGGGGATTGGAGTTCACATTGGACCATCTCATGCGGTTATACAGAACTCGACTCTGTCGAGGGTTGATCAAAATTAACTGTCGAGAAAAAAAAGCTTTATTCTTGAATATCGACAAAGACAAAGATCGGGGTTGGATGAGCCGATTCATATGGGTGAGGACCTGTGACATAATACAAGAAGACAAGATGTCGTTCCCCGGGGAGTGGGGAGCCAAACGTGAGTATCCTTTGTTCTTTTGGTTCGGTGTCCTAGTAGATTTTTCTTGACGGTTTTGTTTGACTACGCAGCCGACCCTTGGATGCCCAAGGCGGTGCCTGACTTTGAAGATTGGATACATAGGCTGGCCTCCACCTCGACCCGAGCTGAACGAGTGTGGAGGGATTTGTGTAAAGGCAAGTGGGAAGCCAAAAACCACGGTAAGGTCCCTTCTCGTGTATTCCGAAGTAACCATCCCCCCTTTTCCCATTGTTAATCTCCAGTTTATGTAGGTTTGACCAAAGATTCCATTATGAGGACCTTGAGCAAAGGTGGCGAAGTCGAATCCCCAGCCCCAGGGCTAGGAAAGGACAAGAAAAGGAAAGACATCTCTCAATCATAGGTCTCTAAGCCCAAGTTTCGAAGGGTGAGGAGAAAAGAAGTCGGCCTTACGACGGATACGGTCCAAAAGTTGAGGGACCAGGATGCGGAAGAGGAGGAAGAAAACTCATCGGCATTGCTATCTCGTCCCCAAAAATCCACCGAGGTTTCCACGCTTCCTTAACTGCCTCCCGTTTCAACTGATTCTCACGGATATGAGGCTTTGAAAATAAAGTCGGGGGTGAACCCCAAGTCTCCCGAGGTCGAGGCAGTATCTCGATCGTCCACTTCTACACCGGGAAAGGCTAGTTCCGAGACCAGGATTGTCGGTCAGAGCGCTCCGAGCGATTCGCTCAGGTCCATGACAATAGGTCAAATGTCATCCATGCCGATCTTCTCCGAAGGGGCGATCAGGGATACCCAAATGCTGAAGATCCCCGAGATCGGTGGAGGCTCCAGCGTTGGTGATCTTTTTCAGGATTGCTTCGTGGGGGTCGATGATGCCTCCAACATCACCGATGCTTCGATCCTCATGGCGGAGGCCCATCGCCTTTTCTCTAAGGTAAGTGTTTGTTGACTTTTGATCATTCCTTCTTACAGTTTATTTTTTCTAACTCGTATTCTTTTCCTCTCTATAGGCTTCTGCCAAATTCTGCTCTGACCTTAGTCAGTGTGAATCCGAACTCTTGAGGGTATCGGGGGAGGGGAACGTTCTGAAGGGTCTTTGTGTCCAAAAAGATGAGGTCATAAATAACCTTCAAACGATACTAGCCAAGGCGCATGAGGAGGAGGCCGAGCTGGACAAGAAGGTAATTGCCTTGTTGATAAAGCATGGGGTCGACCCGACTGTGGAAGTTAACTCTTTGAAATATCAGCTGCAGCAGAAGGTGGAGAAGATCGGCCTCCTTCGGGCAGAGGTCGACCAGGTCAAGATTGATTGTGATCGGTGGAAAGCCAATATGGACCACCTTGTTGTCGAAAAAGAAGAAGCTTTGGCCAACTTATCTTCGGCGGAGGCCCAGCTCCTAGATCTCAAACGAAGGGGCTCTGCTCAGGCGAAAAGGGTCGAAGAGCAAGAAGCCGGCTTGGCGAGGCCAAGGCTGAAATTGAAAAGACCAAAGACAGGGCAGACAAATCCATAGCGCAGTACGTGCTGATGCCATGGTAGTTCAAGCTTAGTTGAGGGAGGCTTCCGATCGGGAGAAACAACATAATGAATTGGCTAAGTGCCGATCCCAGAGGGAATCCCTCGAGGAAGTTCAATCTCGAGGTGTTAACCTTTCCGAAGAGATTGCTCGGGTCAAAGAGCTCGAGACATAGTCTAGGCAGCTCGTCTCTTCAGATGATGACGGCGACGTGTCTGCTAGTGGAAAAGAAGGCGGTGAGGTTGCCGAAGAAGATGCCTCTTAACAAGCTGTTTGGGGAGAAGCTGATGTCGAGGGGGCTAGCCCCGATAATAACTAGGTTTTAGCTGTTTTCATCCTCTTCTTTTTTAAGGCCCTGGTTGGCCCTTTCGTACATATATGGACAAATATTACTTGATGTCTCCGTGTCCTTGTATGTTTAACTGTCTCCACTGTAGAATTATTTTTGCTCATTTTGGGATTAAAATAAACCCTTAGACTTTTTATTTTTCCGGGGGCAAGTCCCCGAGTCCGAAGGCAAGTCCTCTATTCTGAAGCTCATTTGAGAGTTTGTCTCAGGGACGACATGTTTCAAACTAACATACGAGTTATCTACAGTAGACAAACTCGAATAATTTTATAAGATAGAGCAGGCTCTTAGGTTTTATCAACGATTATTAAGATTTCGAGCTTGAATTATTTGTTTAAGCTCGTAATAACCAGACCCATGGGGTTGAATTGAACGAGAGCATGGTCTTGATTTTTAATTGTACTGGCCCTTTGGCTCATGATATCGGCCCTTGAGCTCTTTTATATCGGCCCTTAGGCTCTTTTAGGTTTTCCCTTAGGCTCTTTAAAGTTGGGCCAGTTTGGCCTCTAAAGAGGCTATAATTTTCCCTCTTCGGCTAAAATACTTAGTGAAAATTTCTTATGCCTTAGCATGTATTTTTTTATACCCATTGGTTTTTTTGAGGTTTCGACGTTCGGAACCCAAATTTTCTTAACCTGTTTGTGTTGAGATGATTTAACATCTCGAAGGCTGATGTTATTGAAGCCTTTGAAATATTTGAGGGCTGATTTTATCAAAGCCCTTATTTATTTATTTTGCCGAGGGTTGTCTTATTTAACCAGTTTTTTAAAGTATTTGAAGGCCTTTATTTTATGGCGGAAGTCGGATGTCTCCGAGCCGCGTAATTTCGGCCGTAGCATTTTTATACGACTGTAGTCTTTAATATGGCCGTAGCCTTTGGGTATATCTCTTGGACTTGTTTCCCGTTGAAATTTCGAACTTGTTCAAAATAATAGTCCCCAAGTGTGATGGCCTTGGCCTGTATATTGGAGGGGGGGGGGGTGCCTCTTTGAGGTCTTAT
Organism: Nicotiana paniculata; assembly: GCA_005239505.1. Classification (NCBI taxonomy): domain Eukaryota; kingdom Viridiplantae; phylum Streptophyta; class Magnoliopsida; order Solanales; family Solanaceae; genus Nicotiana; species Nicotiana paniculata. Next base: position 70,614 of record ML317092.1, on the reverse strand, counting down.
ATCTTCGAACTTTAGACAACTCGAGTAAGTAGTCCCCGAGTGTTCGAGGTACGCTTGCTCTCGGCCCTTGAGCCATTTTTCACGAGTGTTAGTTTTGCGCAATATATCATAAGAATACGACTTGTATAATAGAAATTCTACTTTGAACACGAGATGTTCAGGAAAAAGAGAGAACTTATTTGTATTATCCATACATGTGTACATCTTTTGTTATCAGGGCCCGGCTATTCTATATGGACACTATTCATTTGACCATTTGGCCCATTACAAAACTTTTCCTATCGAGACCCGTTTACATAACATCCGAGGGTGATTCCCCTAGTATTCGAGGTTGATTGCAAAGAAGCCTTGGATACTGTTGAATTATCCCCATGTAGCACATATTTGTTTCCTCGTTAAAAACCTCACCGGAAAAACCCATTTGGGATAAGAACCGGTCTAAGGAAAAAAAAGTGCAACACGTACTTTAGAACCCGAGGTCTGGATTTCTTGGGCTGGGTACCTGCAATAAGTTAGTTTCTTATATTTAAGTAAATGAAAAAGAGATCCATACCTTAGCAATAATATATATTGAGAAGTGATATGTTCCAATTATTTGACAATGGCTCGCCGTCCATTGTTCCGAGCTTGTATCACCCTTTTCCGACTATGTCGAGAATATGATAGGGTCCTTCCCAGTTAGGACCGAGTTTTCCTTCATTAGGGTCTAGAGTATTGATGGTGATTTTCCTTAGGACCAAGTCCCCGACTTTGAAGTGTCGAAGATTGGTTCTTCTGTTGTAGTATCTCTCGATTCGTTGTTTTTGGGCGGCTATTCGAACTAGCGCCGCTTCTCGTATCTCATCCAATAATTTGAGGCTGGTAGTCATTGCCTCAGCGGTTTGATTCTTCTGTTGCATGTTGAAATCTGGCGCTGGTCTCTCCGACTTCGACAGGTATTAAGGCTTCGGAGTCGTAGACCAAAGAAAACGGGGTTGCCCCTGTGCTGGATTTCGATGTCGTTATATATTCCCATAGAACCTCGAAAAACTTTTCTCTCCACTTCCATTTGGCTTCGTTTAGCCTTTTTTCAAGTTTTGGATGATCATTTTATTTGTTGACTCAGCATGTCTGTTTCTACTAGGGTGATATGGCGTCGATAATATCTTCTTTATTTTATGGTATTCGAGGAATTTTGATACATTACTTCCGATGAAATGTTTGCCATTATCACATACTATCTCAGCAAGTATCCCGAATCGACACGCAATGTGATCTCATATAAATTCGACCGCCTCTTTTTCTATAACTTTTTCAAAGGCTTGTGATTCAACCCATGAAGAGAAATAGTCAGTCATAAATAATATGAACCTACCTTTCCTTGGGGCCGATGGTAGAGGTCTGATGATGTCCTTTCCCCATTTCATGAATGGCCATGGGGTAAGATCGAGTGAACCTGCTCACTGGGATGATGAATCATCGGTGCGAACCTTTGACATTTGTCGCATTTTTTAACAAACTCCTTAGCGTCCTTCTCCAGGATATCCCAATAGTATCCTGCTCTGGTGACCTTTCGAACTAGTGACTCGGTGCCAAAATGTTTTCCACAAGTGCCTTCATGGATTTCTCGTAAAACATAATAGGCATCTCCCGGGCCCAAGCATACGACCAATGGACCATCGAACGACCTTTTGTATAACGTTCCGTCCTCGTCAAATGTGAACTGAGCTGCCTTAGTTCATAAGGTCCTTGAGATCTTGGGGTCCGAGGGTAGCTTCCCATTGTACAAGTATTTGATATACTTGTTCCTCCAATCCCAGGTTAAGCTTGTAGAATTTATTTCAGTGTGCCCTTCCTTGATTACGGACCTCACGAGCTGGACGACAGTCTCGAGCTAATTTCATCTTTGTCGACCGACGATCCCAATTTGGCAAGTGCATTGGCCTCGGTATTTTGTTCCCGAGGTACATTCTATAGAGTCCATTCCTTGAAGCGGTGCAAAGTGATCTGCAACTTGTCTAAATATCTTTGCATCCTATCTTCTCGTACTTCGAAGGTGCCGTTTACCTGGTTAACTAGCAGCAGGGAGTCACATTTAGCTTCAATGACTTCCGCTCCCAAGTTCTTAGCTAGTTCAAGACCTGCAATCATATCCTCATACTCGGCCTCGTTGTTAGTCAGTTTAGCAGTTTTAATCGATTGTCTAATAACATTGCCTGTAGGTGGTTTAATACAGTACCAAGTCCGGACCCTTTCACGTTCGAGGCTCTGTCGGTGAAGAGGGTCCATACCCCCGATGAGGTTCCCGATTTCAGTAGTTGTTCCTTTTCCACTTCGGGTACGAGGATTGGCAAAATATCTGCCACGAAGTCTGCTAATATTTGAGACTTGATGGCCGTTTGGGGTTGATACTCAATATCGTACCCGCCGAGTTTGTCGACCTATTTGGCTAATCGGCCCGATAGCTTGAGCTTATGCAATATATTTCAAAGGGGATATATGGTAATGACACATATAGGATGATACTGAAAATATGGCTTTAGTTTTCTAAATGCGTTTATTAGTGAATATGCAAATTTCTCTAGGTGCGGATATCTGGTTTCAGCATCTCCTAAAGTTCGACTTACATAGTAAACTAGAAACTACGTACCTTGTTCTTCTCGGACTAGCACTCCATTTACTGCTATCTCAGACACCGCCAAATATAAATATAACTTCTCATCTGCCTTTGGGGTGTGGAGTAAAGGAGGGCTCAATAGGTACCATTTCAACTCCTCCAGTGCTTGCTGACATTCCGGAGTCTATGTTAAGTCGTTTTTCTTTTTAAGAAAGGAGAAGAATTTGTGCTCCGATCTGATGACCTCGAAATGAACCGGCGTAGGGAAGCTATCCGCCCGGTTAGCCTCTGAATGAATTTCAAGCTGTCAACGATGGTGATGTCCTCAATGGCTTTGATTATGTCGAGGTTAATCTCGATCCCACGATTCGACACCATAAAGCCGAGGAATTTACCCGAACCGACCCCGTAGGCACACTTTTCGGGGTTGAGTTTCTTGTTGTACTTCCTCAAGATTTCGAATGTCTCTTGCAAATGAGTCAAATGGTCCTCTATGCGCAGGGACTTAACTCACATGTCGTCGATGTAAACTTCCATTGATTTCCCTATTTGTTCTTCGAACATCTTGTTAACTAGGCGTTGATATGTAGCTCCCGCATTTTTTTAGCCCAAAGGGCATTACATTATAACACTAAGTTCCATACTTAGTGATAAAGGAAATTTTTTCCTGGTCTTCTAGGTCCATCTAAATTTGGTTGTACCTAGAGTAGGCGTCCAAAAAAGTAATTATCTCGTGGCCAGCCGTGGTGTCGATCATTCGAACGATGTTAGGAAAAGGGAAGGAGTCTTTTGGATATGCCTTATTTAGGTCTTTATAATCTACACACATTCTAAGCTTGTTCCCCTTTTGGGGACTACGACTATGTTGGCTAACCACTCGGGATATTTGACTTCCCGAATGGACCCTATTTTAAGGAGTTTAGTTACCTCTTCCTTTATGAAGGCGTGCTTCACCTCGGACTGAGGCCTCCTTTTCTGCTTTATCGATCTGAACTTGGGATCCAGGCTCAACCGATGAGTTTTAATCTTGGGCGGGATTCCTGCCATATCTAAATGGGACCACGCAAAGCAATCCATGTTATCAATAAGAAATTGAATGAGTTTTTTCCTGAGTTCGGGGTTTAACCCCGTTCCCAAGTATACCTTGCGTTCGGGTAGATACTTGATAAGTATCACCTGTTCCAGATCTTCGAACGTTGACTTAGTTTCATACAATTCTTCGGGAACAACAAAAGTTCAAGGATTAAGAAAATCCTCTTCGTCATCTTCGATTACCGGTTCATCCGCTTCGGTCGAGGCAGGGGGTGGTGATTGCTATTTGGTTGCTCGCTTATCTTTGATGCTCGAATTTTTTGAGTTCGAGGATGCTGGTATCGGTGTCACCTCATCAACTGCAAGCATCTCTTTTGCATCGTGTTGTTCCCTGTAAACTGTTTTCACCCCATCCGGTGTTGGGAACTTCATCATTTGGTGAAGGGTCAACAGTACCGCTCTCATGTTATGAATCCATGGCCTTCCGAGCAGTGCATTGTACCTCATGTCACCTTCGATTACGTGAAATTTTGTGTCATGGATGGTCCCGACTATGTTCACTGGTAGGACTATTTCTCCCTTCATTGTTTCGCTAGCCAGGTTGAAGCTGTTTAAGACTCGATATGCGGGCACAATTTGATCAAGTAGGTCGAGCTGTTCTACGACCCTCGACTTGATTATGTTTGCTGAGCTACCTGTATTCACAAGAACACGTTTAACTTGAACTTATTTAGCAAGATAAATCGTTGTGTGGTTGGAAAAGGCCTTCTGTCCTCGTCATTGAATGTAGGGGTGCCTTTGGGCATATAATCTCGGGTCCGTTTTTCCCTTCGTAATCGATACTTTGGTGTGTTTGAATACAGGTCCTTGCGGGACATCGACTCCACCGACGATTATGTGGATAACATGCTGAGGTTTTTCTTCCTCATTCTTTTTTTTGGCGTCTTTCTCCCTGAAGTGATTTTTGGCTCTATCGCTGAGGAATTCCCTAAGATGACCCTCGTTTGAATAACGGAGCTACTTCCTCTCTCAACTGTCTGCAGTCTTCGGTCCTGTGGCCATGTGTGCCATGGTATTTGTACATCATGTTAGGATTTCTCTGAGAACGATCGGTTTGTGTCGGTATTGGCCACCTAGTGTCTTTAATCCTTCCAATGGCTGATACGACACCTGAGGCATCAACGTTGAAATTGTACTCTTAAAATCGAGGTGCTTTCATGGATCCGCATACTTGTTGAATCTAGTATTGCTCACGAGTCCCCGAGGGTTATGTCCTCAGTCACCCCTTTGATCGTTGTGGGTGGAATTACATCACATATAGTTGTTTCTTCTGTCTACGGCATATGGCTGATATCAATCTTTGGTTGGTCTTGATTCTCTGTCAAAGTCCCTTTGGTTCTTACCAGTCGATCGGCTCGGGTGCACTGAACCCGAGGGGGCTCCCAGTTGGTCATCCTCAACTCTAATCTTCGATCGGTACCGGTTGTGGACATCTGCCCAAGTCATAGGCGGGTATTCTAACAAATTTTGTTTTAGTTGACGTGATGCGATCGAACTCCTCTTGTTTAGTCCCTCTGTGAAAGCTTGAACAACACAGTCGTCGGCAACCGGTGGCAACTCCATACGTTCCATTTGGAATCGAGATATAAATTCTCGTAGCATCTCGTTTTCCCTATGATTCACCTTGAAGAGGTATGATTTTCTTGTTGCAACCTTTATAGCTCCAGCGTGTTCCTTTACAAATGAATCTGCCAACATGGCGAACGAATCGATAGAGTTTGGGGGCAAGTTGTAATACCAAATCATAGCTCCCTTGGACAGGGTCCCCCCGAATTTCTTCAGCAATACTGACATGATTTCATCGTCTTTCAAATCATTTCTTTTAATAGCATACGTATAAGAGGTAACGTGCTCATTGGGGTCCGAAGTCCCGTTGTATTTTGGTATATCGGGCATCCTAAATTTCTTCTATGGGCTTCGGAGCCGCACTTGGAGGGAACGATTTTTGTACAAATTTTTTGGAGTCCATTCCCTTTAAGATTGGTGGTGCCCCCAGAATATGATAAACTCGTGAATTATAGATTTCCACCTTCTTATCGTTGGCTTCAATCTTCTTTTTCCCCGACTCTATCCTCTTAGTAAGCTCCTCGAGCATTTTCATTATTGTAGGGTCGGTCGTCGAAGTATTCTCACCTGATTTTTCAGGCACTGGCTCGGTACGACGAGTAGCCTCTTGCTCGACCCCATTCGGAGTCCTGTGCTGATTTTGCAACTGGGTAATAACGTTCTGTTGGGCTTGCAGCATTTCATTTATATGACTTGGAGACTAACACCTTCGTCTCCCCTACCATGGGTACCTCGACCGTCGGTCCGACCCTCTCTGTGTACGCTTCCATCGGGGTCTCCGCCTAAATCTGCATTCAAAGCAATGTGTGAACCGACGTCGACCGGGTTAGCGGGTGGTGCTCCTCCGAGACCAGTTTGTGGAACCTCGACTCCTGGAGCGACAACGTTCTCGTTCTCTCCGTGGAGTCCCAGGCCGTTGTCACCATGTGTAGCTGTGTTTTATGAGTTTGACATAATTTGTCCCGAAAACAAATCCTTAGCCCCACGGAGGGCGCCAAACTATTTACCTCGAAATACGAGTAACAATTAAATTTGTAATGTGGTTATGAGGATACGCGATCTAATTCAATGCTAATTGGTAAATGACTAAGTAAATAAATGAATTAAACGATTTATATGGATCAAACCCGTATAATTATAAGTTTTCAGCCTCGATCTGGATTAGGCTCGAGAACGGTTTGCCAAGAATAGTAAGAATAGCAATAATAATACAAACGACTCAAATACAGAGAGTTAAGTAAATAAACGAGCTTATATTCAGCAGTGTGAGTAAGAAGTTGAACGTGATGATAATTGTGATAATGAATGCCCTACAAATGGACATGGTTCCTCTTTATATAGTAGAAGAATCCTAAATAAAGAGTAACTCTAATTGCGGAAGTAAAATACATGATTGACACTATTAACCGCTAATGGCTCTATTGGCTCCGAAATTCTCGCTGGGATCGATGGTTGTTTGCGGATATCTCGTGATTCCATTATTGTGGTGTTGATCTAGGCCGGTCTCGATATCTCAGCCTCCAAACTCGCTGGGTCCGAACTCACTTTAATCCTTATTTAAAATCGAGACATACCCCTCGAACCCATAGACTTTGACATCTTCGATTTTTACCGTACAATTATCATGATCTCCATCACAATGTCAAGTCTCAAAATTTAATCAAGGACCTTATCAAATTAATCAAGCAATTAATAATAACTATGATAAAAAAATATCAAATGTCATATATGTCCATATCAAATAACGTTCACAAAAATATGTTCAAATCATCAAATATGAAATTAGATCTAGGGCATATCTACTATATCCCTAACATATATAACAACGCTTCACAATAAAAGTCAAGTTTTTCCGGAATCACATTTCATATTCTGTTACAATATATGTTTTCTATAACAACAATTTGCTATAACATCTAAAAATATCTGGAACAAACGAGACTATTATTAAGAGGTTTGACTGTATCCTCCCGTCCGAGAAAACGAATAGTACTCTTATCCGTCATAAAAATACGAATTCACCACTAAAAATTATTTTTTCTAATACACTTACTTAATATAACCTTCTAACACGATGATAATATATTTGCGGTATTGAACAATACAATGAAAAAAAAAAATACTTGGGAAAAAGAGGAGCCTCATACACACAATTGATGAGGGGAAAAAAGTTACGTACACCCAACTAGGGATATTCGTTCATCGTTGGATTGTGCATGTAGGAATCTCCATCTCTTTTTGTCAATTATTAGAAAAAGGCCATTTGTTTGGCCCCTCCTAATTTGACCAAATCCTAGGAAACAACCAAACAAAAATCTTGTGGTCATGCTTCTCTAATTAACTAACAAAACGTAGTTGTGATTTGTCATCCTATCGTGTGAGAGCCTAATTTATAGGGACAGGCTAGTCAGCCATTGAGCGCAATGGAATGAACTTCCCAAAAATAGTGATAAGGGAAGAATAAAAAAAAAAGGGTGTCCGGTGCACAAGGTATTCCACGTTCATATAAGGTCCCTAGAAGGACCGCACCTTAAAGGGTATGATATAGATAGTCTAGCCTAATGCAAGCATTAGTGACTGTTTTCATGGCTCGAATCCGTGACCTAAAGATCATACGAAGATAACTTTACCATTACTCCAATATTCCTCTTCTAAGGGTGGATAAAACAGGAGAAAAAATAGTATCAGATGTATTTACAGTAAAGTTGTTCTAATATTCTATATGTCATTTCACGGGTTCAAGCCGTAAAAACAACCACTTACAAAAATTTAAGATAAAGTTTCGTACAATAAATCTTTGTAATCCAATTCATCTCCCGACCCCGCGCATAACGAGAGTTGAGTGCACCAAACTTTTTTTTAAGGGTGTCCTTAAGAAAAAATGACTGATTATATGAATGTTCTTGTGGATTTTGTAAAGCCATTTTTGCATTTATTGATTACAAAAAGTAAACGGTCAAAGGATCATGTCTTTACTAGTTTCTAGTGAAAAGGACTTAATGTCACACCCGGAAACATGAAGGAACCATAAAAGTTGAATTCTTTTGGTCAATTGGTGTAATAAATGAAGTTTTCCATGAAATTGCCTATTCCATAGTTAGACTTCGAAATTTAATGCAATATGAATGCCTTTGCTTGAAACATACTCCATTAGCATTTGTGCTAATTGTTTGAGGTTTCACATGCAAAGGATTGTTTGGTATATCATATAAAAGGATGATAATTTAGATGTGAGATTATTTTATTTTGCGTTTGATTGAATTTTTGAATACTAGATAGCAATCCTGGATTAATTAGTTTCACAATTGGATGTTATTCAATCCCACATTGGGTGCGGGATACTAAAATGAAAAAATCTAAGGCTAAAATTAGAAATAAAAATTTATCCCAAATTTATCTAGTATAAAGTCCAGTATTTTAAAAGGCGTGTGCGAAAGACGATGTGTTTAACATATGTCTCAGCGAGGCGTAGGCCTCATAGGTATTTAATTTTTAATTATTTAAAAAAAAACTATAAATATGTGAATATATATATATATATATATATATATATATATATATATATATATATAGAGAGAGAGAGAGAGAGAGAGAGAGAGAGAGAGAGAGAGAGAGGTGCTTCATCCCCACAAAAGAATAATGTTTTCTTCATGAATGAACAAAAAGGATGACTAACATGCAATTTGAACTTGCTCTATGAAGGAGAATGGAGTTCTCTTTGTATTTGAAAAAAAAAAAAGAATATTCGTTGTTTTTGAGAGATATTAGTAGACTAGCGGACAAGATAAAGAATTGGGAAAGACCATGAATTAAGACTTCAATCAATAAATAAGGTCTTAACTTTTAAACTTAATACATTTCAGTTCCTTTTTATAATTTTTGAGTAATTACCAAGTTGAATTTTGAGAACTTGGGTATTATATGAAGGACTTATTCAACAAATGTTGTTTTAATTTGAAAAAATCTTTGGGGCTTACGCCTCACTAAAAAACTGCACCCCGAACGCCCGGGCATACCACATACGCCTCTTGAGATTTTCGCCCCACACCATTGCCCTGGGGCATTTTTGGTGAGCCTCGCCCCAAAAATGCCTTTTAAAACACTGGTATAAACTAAATACATGTTTATATTATATTCTGTATATCTCATTTTTAGTCCAATGAACCAAACATCTCTCAGTTTCACTAAATAATCCGTCATTATTTAATCCTCGTATTATCATCCCATCATTATAATTCGGAGATAACTTGTTCCCTTAGCAAATGACCCCTACAACTTGTTAGTATTGTTGTTACATGTTGTTTCATAGTGTATCATATTGTATTGACTGCATTATATTATATTGTTTGATGAATACAATGTTTGGATAGATCGTTTGTTTGTCATCGTTTCATGATATCAAACACCGATAATATGAAGAATAAACTTGCAACATTATTAATAAAAAAAAGGACACAGAGTAAAATTATTATATAAAAAAGTAGGATAAATGATAGAATATGATTATTTAATATTAAGGAAAGGCAAGATGAGAGAAAAAAGTAAGGTAATGACGCTATCACACCAAGTTTTTCATTCCATAAAATGATAATTTTCGTGTAACGTAACGATGAATTTAATAATATAATATAATACAATAAAATTTAAATGATAATATTATATCTAAAAAAATAATACAATATGGTACAATACAATATAACATGTAACGATCGTCCAAGCAAGCTGTATGTGTTAGATCTTTGACATTTCTCGATTTTCAATTCTCACAGACACTCGAGTACAGCCATTTATTGGTACAAAATAATGCTTTTTCCAAATTCCAATAAGCGGATGCATAATATTAGTTACTTTTTTTTATGTGGTTTACAAATTACTCCCTCCGTTTTATATTATGTGTTATCTTTTTTTTTTACACGGTCTTTAAGAAATATTCTTTTTAGTCCAAATAAGTGATTTTTTAGTTGTTTTTCCACGTACTAAGAAATTCACCTTTTTACATTAATTAATAATGAAATTGACCATATTAACCTTTAATATCTTTTCACATAAATAATCCTAATACATACTCCAACATTATTTACTCCAAGGGTAATGTCGGAAAAAAATAATTAATTCATTCTTGAAATCTGAAAAAATTACTTATTTTGAACCACAGAAAAAGGGGACAAAAAATCACTTATTGTGGACCGGGAGAGTATTATTTACGAAAGAGATTAGATTATTCTATCCTTATTTATGTTTAAGATATAATCTCTATTCATTGAATATTTATTCTATTTATGTGTTATCTCTATCTTTAAGAACAATTATTACTAAGGGTAAAAAAGGAAAAAAATAATCAATTTTTTCTTCAAGGTCGGTTATGTCATCGTATATCCTCAGATATGGTGGCATTTTGAAGGTCTTTGGTATAACATGTGGGGCCGTTTCCTCGCTATCCGACTGCTCTACGAACCTGTCGGCGTCCTTTTTTGGTAGTAGCTTAGGGGTGTCAGATATCTTGTCAACTCATTCTCGGTGTTCTTTCATTTGGTCTCTGAGGTTTTGTTCTCATTCTCCATTTTTTCCATTCTTTTTAACAAAACGGTGAGGACGCTGTCACCTGCACGATTCATAACATTGTGAGTTATACCTGGCATTGGAGGGTTTGGTTGATCCCCGTATTCGTCCCCTCGTTGTACCGTGTGGCTTCTCCTGGTTTCTACTGTCGTGCATGGAGCTTGTTTGTTGAGCACGCTTATTAAGGTATCGGTCAGCCATGCTTCAATGAGTTTTTCATGGCAGGTGGCATCCTTCCTCCTGTAGACGTGGAAACCCCTTTTCAATTTGATTTTGTTGTGAAGCAATGAGAGGGAGGCGACCTCTCTGTTTAACCAAAGAATTGGATTCTTAGTCAAAGCTATTTTAAGAAGTACTCGGGCTTCTGATAACCAAAGAGATTAGCTAATAACAAGATTTAGACTTGTAAATAAGAAAGCAATAAGATAGGGTAAAAGTAAGTATATTCCAGTAGTGGTTCGAACGTATCTCTACAAGTGAGATCTTACTCCCTTTTATAGGGAATTGTTTCTCCCAACGCACACGCAAGTATACGTGGTCGACAAGTAATATAATAATAAGTTGAGTGTCGAACCCACAAAGACTTGTATTAAACTACTCACTAAATCACTAAAATTGTTATTCAATCCGGTCAAAATCAAAGTCTAAGAGTATGATTATATTAAACTTAAATTGTAAGTAATAACTAAATGATCAAGTAACGAGTTGATTTTTGTGTATTCAATAAAGAGAAATATTCCAGGGTTGTGATCGATTCACCATTTGTTTGTTCTAATTAACTCACCCTTTCATATAATTCACTCATGGTTGCTAATTAATCGATAATTACTCTCATAGCCTTCTCTCGAAGTACTACTCGCATATTCCTAATAGATTAACGCCTATATTCCTATGAAATTAATCTATTAGAACGCATTAAGATTACGATATTTAATTAAGCACGGTGACTATGTATATTCCTATCCTAACCACAAATCCGCTCCCCTGAAGGGTTAAGATCGCGCTCTCTTCAATTATTCTCTAAGCTATACACGGCTTTCCCAAGAATAACATAGATAGTAAATAGAACCTAACTGCTTGTCAGACAATTAAGAAATTAAATACATAATTGAAGAAACAACCATATATTGGTGAATTATAATCAAGGTCAAGCTAATTTCAAACAATAATATTCATGGATAAATCACAACCCCAAAACAATGGGTGTTTATCCACTCATGATGTAATCAAACAATTGCATAAGTGTTGAATCAATTGAAAATACTAGAGAAAGATGAAGAAAACTAAGAATTCTCCGCTTCCTAACGATCGCGTGTGTGTTTTTCCTCCAAAGTGGCGTCAATCCCCTCCAAAAATAAGTTTAGTCTTGCTTTTATACGTGTTGGGTAAGTCTAGGGCCAGATAAAAATGAAGAAAACTGAGAATTCTCCGCTTCCTAACGATCCCGTGTGTGTTTTTCCTCCTAAGTAGCGTGAATCCCCTCCAAAAATAGGTTTAGTCTTGCTTTTATACGTGTTGGGTAAGTCTAGGGCCGAATAAACCATGTTCCGGGTAAAATAGGCCAATTTTCCGCCACCGTCGCACTGGACAGCGTTGGGCGCCCACCAGGGCGCTGCTCCTATTTTAGCTACTGCCCACAGCGCCAAAGGTGGCGCCAGGCGCTGCCTGTGGCACCCAAAATCGCACTTTTGCCGATTTCGTCCGTTTTGGCTCTAATTTCACGCGTTTCGCCCTCGATTGCTCCCAGATCATTCCTATACATAAAAACACTTAATATTAATATAAATCATCATGTTTAACATCCCCAATTCATGAAACAAAAGTAAAACATGAGGCGATATACGCACAAATATATATACTTTAAGCTAAACATTAGGAATTTCTTAATATAACGTCTACTCTTCTTAATGATTTAGCATTAATGAATATTTATATCATTAATGTAACTTACAATAGGTAATCGTAACTGTTGCGTGAAGATTCTGTAACACTTAGCTCGTTGATTAACGATCTGTGAATCTGTCCTTTATTCTGTCCTGGTTCATTCTGACCGTATCTCTTAAACTCCTCAATTAGACTGGAGCTTCCGCTTCTAATTATCTCGTTGGTGTTTACCCCGTACCTCTTTGTTCCGTACCTCTTTCTAAGCTTTTATCCAGCTGTCTCTCTTCCATTGCTCCATGTATATTGCTTTTTCATCCAAGACATTACACGTGTAATGTCTATTTTTTACCAATACATATAGTCCCCCCACATACCATTTATTTATCACTTGAATATTTGGTAAGTGGATACTCATTTCTGGTGGGAATTTTTTGCCGCCGTTTTACTCGTACCATTGCATCTGTCTCTGAACGTACACGTCACTTGTCACTTAAATTAAAGGATAACTTCTTACAAAGCAGGCTATTCTTTTGTATATACCTACCCTTTTACTTTGGGTTTCAGGCCTTCCATCGACCCTGTCATTATAGAGTTTTGTCGATTTTTTAGCGTGTGTTTGGGACAAATCGGTCCTATCGTCTGGAGGGCAGTAGCATGCCTCACATATTTGGCTAACTTAGCTTCACTTAATTTTACCTTTTATCATCTTATTCACCTCTACTCTCCCAAGTTATTCTTCCAAGGAATCTTTACTCTTGTGGCTAGGAGTAAGAGAGTTTTGTCAATCCTGATGATGATAAAGATAGAGGTTGGTATGCCAGGTTTGTTGCTGCCCCTACTGGTGGATTAGTAGGTGAAGAAAATTTACCCTTCCCTGAGAAGTGAAACTTTGCACGTAAGTTTTTTTTACTCACTTATTTCCTTATTCTTGATAGATGTTCAGTACCGTGACTGTTTTTGTCTTTTTTCAGCAACCATGAGAACCGTCCAGGAGATTTCTGGTTCCTGTGGTTGGGTAGAAAAATTGTTGTTGATCTCTCCAATGGAATAACGTTCTTGGAAATACCTTTCTGCAAGGTTTTGTTGGAAAATAAAAACCCATGGTAGATTATTTTTTTTTGTTTTTTACGTTTCCCTTTTCTCTTTTTTTTGAACTTCTCTAATCCCTTTTGTTTGTTAGGGTTTCCCGCTCGTGGTGTCACCGTTGCTGCATAACTGCTTCGAAGTGTTCTTTGGCTAAGGCTCAAGAAATTATTTTAGATTCTTCTTCGTCAAAAAGGAAAGTGGATAGGACTCAAACTTTAGAAGATGAGGAGGAGTAGGAGGAAGGCTCGTTGATTCATAGGCCACGAGAAAGAAGAAGAGTCATGTCTGATGACGAATCTGCTCCCCTTACTAGTCCATCTTTCGTGCCTGAGCCCGATCATTCTATCCCTGCATACTATGAGGAGTAAACTCCTTCTACAACCAAGGAATCAGTTGAGCAATTGTTCCATCAAGGTTTTTGGCTCAATTTCAGAGGAGACGCCTCTTCCCATCTTTCCTTCTTCTGCTCCAGTGGAACTTCAGTCTGCCGTGCCTGTTGCTGTTTCTGCTTCCCCGTCTGTGCCACCCGTTGCTCCTTCATCTACCCCTACTACCATACCTTCTATTATTGAAGTAGGATCTTCTAGAAATGAGGAGATGAATCAAATTATGATCGAAGTTCCTGCGGAAGGTAGCCTCTTAAAGGAATCAGGCCAGGCAGATGTGTGGTTGAAGCCTTTGATTGGCTCGGTTGAAAAGTCAAAATTGGAAAGTCATAGCTCCTTAACGTGGATGAATGAGATTGTACACTCATCTTTGAAGGTAACCTTCTTGTTATTTCTTCTTAATGATAGCCTTTGCCATATCTGATTTTCCTTTTTTTTTTTTGTGTAGATCAATCTCATTGGTACAGAGTTGATGAAAAGGATCGTACATACGAAGTAGTTAATGAATGACCACCATACCGAGGCTGATAACTGGAAGGAACAATTTGAGAGCCTTAAACTTGATATGGAAGTAGTAGAAGAGGAAAAGTGCACTTTAAAGCAGCAGTTTAGAGTGATAGTAGCAGAATTAGCCATTGAGAAGGCTTTGTCGAATCAAGCAGGCAAGGATAAGAACATCCTGGAATCCTCATTTGCAGAACAACTTTCCCGTGCTTCTGAAGAAATAAGAAGCTTGAAGGATTTGCTAAACCAGAAGGAGGCTTATGCTGGAGAACTCGTGCAATCGCTTACTCAAATCCAAGAAGACCTCCGTGAATCCTCTAACAAGGTTCAATTTCTGGAGAGATCCGTTACTCCTTTACAAGCTTCCGACGATGCTGCTGTGGTTGAAAGGGATTAGCTGAGAGCATTCGTTGAACAATGGGAGAAGGACTATGAAGCCTCGAGGATAAGGCATATGTTGATGTGAGTTGGGCTTACTTGAATGCCTGACTTGATACATTAACGGAAGTGGGCCAAGAAAACTTTGACTTACAATATGCAATTGCCAAAACTAAGGAGACAATTGAAAGGTCTCGGCAGAGTCAAAGTTTTTCATCACCTGAGGTTGAAGTTCCAGTGGGTGATGAGATCGTGCCTGATGAAGTTGCTGTCCAACCCTTGCCATCTCAAGTTGCTCCTTCTATTGATGAAGATAATGCTCACAGTGTCTAGTGAAAGTGTTTATCAACCCTTTTTTTTTGAACAATTTTTAGTTACCCACGGTCCCATTTGGGGGTGAAGTTTGGTTTAATAAGTCCCCAATGACAACTTAGAGGCAACTTTGTATAAACACTTTTGGTTTAAACTAAGTTAATACTTAGTTTTTACCATTATATAATATTAATATTTACATTTCTTAGCATGACTTGTGTTTTTTCGAGTTTTTATTTTACTCTTAAGTGTTTGCATGCTCTACGTTCGGGTTTTTATTTTACCCTTTTGGTATTTAATTTTGCATTAAAAAATGCTTCAGTACTTCGTGTCTTTTTGAAATACACAATTTATACTAGAGGGCCCTTTTATGAACGACACTTAATGAAGAAGATGTCTCAATTTGATAATGGTGTAAACATACAAAAGAGAGATGGGAATTCACATAGTTTTTCCAAGTAATGTTTTGTAGAAAGTCTTTATATTATTCGAACTTTCGTAACATTTTACATGAGTTTGAGCATCGTCTATGACTCTTTCGTAACTGTTTTCTCTTACAACAAGTTTTTGAATAAACACGGGGGTATGAATTTCTTCCCGTAACTAAATTCTGCCTTTAACCTACACATTCGTTTATATTCACGAGTGTGTGCTTTGTAGGTTTCTGAATTAGGTTTTGTGTTTTTGTCTTTGGCTCTTTGATTCTGCTCATAACTTTAGACTTGTTGGGAAAAATGGATCTTCAGGCTTGAACTTTGACTTTTTTGATAGTCTTCTTTGACTCTTTCCATACTGTATAGTCCCCCAAGTGTTTGAGCTTTTAAGAATGAAATCTCGAGCGCTTGACTATTCCTTTCTTGTGGTCCTTTTCCTGAAAAATAAAAACATACGGGACTCGAAGGCAGTGGCGGACCCAGGATTTTGTGCAAGCGGGTTCAATTTTAGAATTATATAACTTTAATCGTAAAATAGTAATTGTCAAGGGGGTTCAAATAAATATTTATACAAAATTTACACACTTTTAGTCCTAATTTATACATATACACAGTATTATTTTTTGGTGAAGCGGGTTCAGTTGTACCCGCTAGCTACCACTTAGGTCCACCACTGCTCGAAGGTATATAGTTTAAATGATGATTGCTTAACCCTTTGAAACGTCCATCAGAAAGTTGTAACCCTAGACCGGGAATTCAGTTTTTCCTCGTGTCAATTCAGGTCTAATATCATCATATAGTTATGGGTTAGCTTTTTGCCTATCATCTGAAATGGTTAGTATAATTTTAACTGTACCAAATAAAATTGAACGTAATGATACCTGACCGTGGGTATTCCTTCTCCTTAGAAGTAATATTTCTTCAAGTGAACAACGTTCCAACTTGTTGGTAAAATTCTGCCATCCATGGTTTCCAGCTCATAAGCTCATTTTCCAGTAATACCACGCACTTTATAGGGTCCTTCCCAATTTGGATTTAATTTTCCTGCTCCAGCCTCCTTTGTTGATTGAAAAACTTTCTTAAGGACAAAGTCCCCAATTTTGAAGTATCTGAGGTGAGCTTTTCTATTGTAATAGCGCTCTATAATTTGCGTTTGAGCTGCCATGCGTATTAAAGTAGCTTCTCTCCTTTGCTCGAGTAAATCTAAATTTGTTCTCAACTCGTCATTGTTTGTTTCTTCTGTTGCTGTTGTGAATCTCATGCTCGGTTTACCAATTTCCACTGGTATTAGAGCTTCTGAGGCGTAAACAAGTGCGAATGAGGTGTCTCCCATGGCTGTCTTTGCAGTAGTTCTATAAGCCCATAATACCGGCGGTAGTTCTTCAGGCCAATTCCCCTTAGCTTATTCCAATTGTTTCTTCAGATTGTTAACAATGATATTATTTGTTGACTCAGCTTGCCCGTTAGCCACAGGATCATATGGTAAAGAAGTGATTTGTTTGATTTGCCAGCTTTGGAATCTGTGGTTTGAGAGCCTATGAATTGTCGGCCATTGTCACATACAATTTCCTTTGGTACACCAAAACGACATATGATGTTTTGGCCATATGAAACTTTTCACTTGTTTTTCTCGCACATGTTTAAAAGCATCTGCCTCCACCGATTTTGAGAAATAATCTGTTAATATAAGTAAAAATCGTACCTTTCCTCTGGCTGGGGGTAGAGGTCCTATTATATCCATTCCCCATTTCATAAATTGCCAAGGTGATACAACCGGGTGTAGTAATTCCGCGGGCCGATGCATATTGTTAGCATATCGCTGACATTTATCGCATTTAGCTACAAAATTTTCAGCGTCTTCTTCCATCTTAGGCCAATAATACCCTACTCTGATTAGGGTTTTGACTAAGGATCTTGCACCTGCGCGGTTCCCACAATGTCCTTCGTGTACTTCTTTCGTCACGTATTTAGTTTGGTTTAGTCGAAGGCACCTTTCTAGGGGACCTCCAAACATTTTGCGATACAGAGTGTCACGAACTAGGCAGTACCGTGCAGCTTTTCGGCGAGGTTCTTGAGCTTCTTTCTTATCTTCAGGCACGGTACAATACTGCAAAAAATTTACAATTTCGTTTCTCCTATCCCAGGTTAGATTATTAAATGTTACCTCATTCTTGTCCTGGTCAATTGCTGAATGAAATAAGTGTATCATAATAGCATTGTCTTTATTCGTTACATAGGTAACTGCTGCAAGATTAGCTAACGCATCCTCTTTTGCATTTTCCTCTCTAGGTACTTGCATAAGCTTCCGTGAATGGAATTTCTTCACCAGGACTCGTGCCTTTTCAAGATACTGTTGCATTCGAGTCTCTCTAGCAGTATAAGTCCCCTGCATCTGGTTCACCACTAGTTGGGAGTTACTTTTGATCACGATCTGCTCAATTGAGAGTTCTCGTGCTAATTCGAGTCCTGCAATGACAGCTTCGTACTCCGCTTCATTGTTAGTAATGAGGTAACATTTATTAGCTTGCCTTATCTTTTCACCCAAAGGTGGTATTAAAACAATTCCCAACCCGACTCCTTTGATATTAGAAGAGCCGTCGGTGAATAGAGTCCATATTCCTGGATTAGCTCCGGTAAAGATTTGAAACTCTTTTTCTACTTAAGGAATTAAGCTAGTGTTAAAATCTGCGATAAAATTGGCTAAAACCTGAGACTTTATTGCTATCCTAGGTTGATAGACTATGCCATATTCGCTTAGTTCTATTGCCCATTTAGCCAGTCTACCTAACAATTCTTGCTTATGCAAAATATTTCTCAAAGGATATAAATTTACAACAGTAATTGGGTGACAGTGAAAGTACGGTCTTAACTTTTTAGTTGCCATGATTAGAGCCAAGGCTAATTTTTCTAGATGAGGATATCTAGTTTCAACATCTAGTAAGGACTTACTTACATAATAGATAGGATATTGCTTACCTTTGTCCTCCCTTACCAGGACTGCACTTACGGCTATTTTTTCCACAACAAGATAAAAGTATAACCTTTCCCCTCCTTTTGGTTTAGACAGTAGTGGGGGATTCGATAGATAAGCCTTCAAGTCTTCAAGATCTTGTTGACATTCTTCAGTCCATTCGAACCGATTCTGCTCCTTTAGTACTGAGAAGAATTTGAAACTCTTCTCTGAAGATCTGGAGATGAATCTTCCTAAAGTTGCAATCCTACCTTTTAATCTTTGAACTTCTTTTTTGCTTATTAGTATATCATGTATTTCTTCAATAGCTTTAATTTGAGCAGAATTTACTTCAATGCCTCTATTTGATACGAGAAAACCCAAAAATGTACCCGATTCGATGCCAAAGGCGCATTTTCTGGATTTAACTTCATGTTATACCTGCGGAGGATCTCGAAAGTAGTTGAGAGATGTTGGAAATGATCTTATGCCTTTGTTAACTTTACCAACAAGTCATCAATGTACACCTCCATTATTTTCCCCAGATGTTCCTGGAACATCTTGGTCACTAGCCTTCGATACGTGGCTACATCATTTTTCAAGCCAAAAGTCATGACTTTGTAACAATAAGTCCCCCTGTTTGTAATAAAGGAGGTTTTTTCCTCGTCTGAGGGGTCTATTTTATCTGATTGTCACCAGAATATGCATCTAGAAAACTTAATAATTCATGACCTGTAGTGGCATCAATCATTTGATCTAGGTGCGGTAATGGAAATGAGTGTTTTGGGCATGCTTTATTCAAATCTATATAATCTACGCATACTCTCCATTTACCGTTATTTTTAGGTACCACTACGGTATTAGCTAACCAATTAGGATATTTTACCTCACGTATTGAACCGATTTTTAAGAGTTTCTGTACCTCTTCATTGATCACTTGATGCTTGAACGGTCCCTGCTTTCTTTTCTTTTGCTTGACATGTACGAAGGATGGGTCTTCATTTAGTTTATGAGTCATCACTTCTGGGGGTATACCTGTCATATCTGAATGGGACCAAGTAAAACAATCTGCGTTAACTTTTAAATATTCAATTAACTTACCTCTTTTGGTCAGGCTTAGCCTTGCTCCTATGTGGATTTTGTGCTCAGGCTTAAGCTCGAACAGTGGAACAACTTCGAGCTCCTCAGTCGTTGTCTTGATATTTTCATTCTCTTCTGGTTCCTGAATAACATCAGGTTTGGAATCCATGTCTGTATGTCTTGATGTGACATCCGTGGTGATTTGATTCACCGTGTCTTTATCATTTTCTTCCATGTCTGTTCGAGTTGCTCCCTCGTCTTTTGATTCCTCCATTATTTCTTTTATTGGAATGCATCACTGAGTTGATGTTTTTTGAAGTCTGTTGATCACCTTGAATTTGCTGGATTCCCCATCTGGAAGGGAACTTGATTACCTGATGCAGGGTGGATGGTACTGCATCCATGTCATGGATACATGGTCTCCCCATGATTACATTATAAGCCATATATGTATCTATAAATTGAAATTTTGTTTCCTTGACGACGCCTTCTCCATAGTATTAAGCTCAATTTCTCCTTTTGTTATGACAGTAGGGTTGTCGAATCCGGACAAGGAACGTGCTTTTGGAATTACACCGTCCCCCATTAACATCTCTTCCACAACCCTCAGCAAAATGATATTGACCGAGCTACCTGGATCAATCATAATCTTTTTACGTTAGTGTCATGTATAAGTAGAGATATTACCAGTGCGTTGTTATGTGGAAGCAGTAATCCATTAGCATCTGATTCGTCGAATGAGATGCTGTCAACCTCCAAAGTCTCACGAGTCCGTTTCCCGTGGGTTACTGTGAACTTGGTCATCCTTCTTGCTGAAGTATAAGTTATGCCATTTACCTCCTCTCCTCCATTTATCACATTTACAGTTCTCTTCGGAGATGTTGGTTTTGGGGGCTCCTGCCTATTCTTCATATATGCATGTTTACCTTTTTCACTAAACAGTTCTGTTAGATAACCTTGTTTTAATAAGTGTTCTACCTCACCTTGAAATAACCTGCAGTCTGATATTTTGTGCCCATGATCATTGTGAAATTCACACCAGAAGTATGGGTTCCTTCTAATTGGATTTGATCTCATTTCTTTGGGCCATCGAACTTTATCACCCATATTTCTTAATACTGTAATTAATTCGGAAGTACTTACATTGAAATTATAATCTCTAATTCTTGTATTACCTCTATTTCGCTCATCTCGATCCTTTCTGGACCTTGATGATGATGAGCTCGAATGTTTATTCGACGGTCTGTGATCAGACCGTGGGTTTTCAGATTTGGAACGAGCCTCTCGTCCCGAAGGTCCCATGTATGGATCGTACCTGTTTTTGCCAATTCTCTTTTCTGATTCAGAGCGTCTAGAACTCATCATGTCTTATGCTTTTGATTGGGCAATAGCATATTCGTCAATTCGTAATTTGGTGCTGTACCTATTATAAACATCGTTCCATGTCGTAGCTGGGAACTCTCTCAATCTCTCTTTGAGTCTCCTCGTGGCTTCAGAGCTTTTATCGTTCAAATTACTTGCAAAGGCCATAACTGCCCAATTGTCAGGTACTCTTTGTAGAAGCATCCTTTCACGTTGAAACCTGTCTACGAATTCACGTAGCAAATCCGTATCTCCCTATTTTATTTTGAATATGTCTTCCACTCTCTTTTCCACTTTTTGTGCACAGAAATGTGCTTTTATAAACAAATCTGCAAGCTCAGCAAAAGAATCAACAGAATTTTCGGGCAACAGAGAATACCATGTTAATTCTCCTTTGGTGAGTGTCTCTCCAAACTTTTTGACAAACACGGATTCAATTTCTTGCTTAGTCAGGTCGTTGTCTTTTACTCCTGTGGTGAAAGAAATAACATGATCACATGAATCAGTTGTCCCATCGTACTTTGGTACGTCAGGCATTTTGAATTTCTTGGGAATCGGTAAAGGTGTTGCACTTGGCTTCCAGGGTTGTTGAGAGCATTTATCAATCAATACCCTTGATGACGGGTGGTACTCCAGGAATTTTCTCGATGTGATTGTTTTGTTCCTTCACCCGTTTCTGCAAGGTTAGTATTAAAGATTGTAAATCTGAATTATTAGACATATCTGGTCTTCCTCCAAGTTATTCATTTAGAGTGCCTCTACTTCCTGAATTTGCTAGTCCAGATTGTGGATTTTCTGTAGTCGTGGTGTTGTTTGGAGGAGGCGTGTGCGGCACAGTTGGTAGCCCCCTCATGAAAACTTGAAGAGATTCACTTACATATTCACCAACCAACTGCTTCATAGGGCGTTGTTCTCCTGTTTTCTCGTTTCCAATTTGATCATTAATGTGAGTGTTAGATCTTTCTGGGGAGTTGTCCCTTGAACCTCGTGGGGATCCCTGAGACGATGGAACTGGGGTTCCAGTTGTTTATTGGTTGTTTTCGTTGGTATTCGACATGATTCGATAGGTTTATTCATGAAAAAATAAAGATTATCAGATTCCCAGTAACTGAACCAGTTTGTTTTACCAAAGAATTGGATTCTTAGTCAAAGCTATTTTAAGAAGTACTCGGGATTCTGATAACCAAAGAGATTAGCTAATAACAAGATTTAGACTTGTAAATAAGAAACCAATAAGATAGCATAAAAGTAAGTATATTTCAGTAGTGGTTCGAACATGTGTCTACATGTGAGATCTTACTCCCTTTTATAGTGAATTTCTTAATATAACGTCTACTCTTCTTAATGATTGAGAATTAATGAATATTTATATCATTAATGTAACGTTACAATAGGTAATCGTAACTGTTGCGTGAAGATTCTGCAACGTTTATCTCATTGATTGAAGATCTATGAATTTGTCCTTTATTCTGCCCTAGTTCATTCTGGCCGTGTCTCTTAAACTCCTCAATTAGACTGGAGCTTCCGCTTCTAATTATCTCGTGGGTGTTTACCCCGTACCTCTTTGTTCCGAACCCCTTTCTAAGCTTTCATCCAGCTGTCGCTCTTCCATTGCTCCACGTATATTGCTTTGTCATCCAAGACATTACACATGTAATGTCTATTTTTTACCAATACACTCTCGCGTCTAGGAGATAGCATTCATGAGGTTGTCGGGGACGTCACCTGTCGCCCTAGTTCCGCTTCCTTGGTTATATGCCATGTAAGTTTTTATACGTGCAAAGAAGGGAGAAAAACTTTGTGGCTCGTTAGGTTAGCAATTCACTTGAGTTATAGATCTAATGGTACTAAAATTTTAGCTAAGAAATCCCACAGACGACGCCAAACTGTTTGACCCAAAATTTAGATATAGGTTTAAACAATTAGATTGTCTTGTAAAATAGTGTTAATCTTAGACAATATTAATATCCAAAAGACGTGTTAACCAATTTTGTATGGTAAGACAATACGAGAATAATCTGAGTAGCAATAAATGATGACAACACTGTAATATTCAATGATCCAAGAATGTGGGAGATAATATTTAGTAGCAATAAATAACAAAGAATGACATTTAAGTAAATAAAGGCAAGTGAGTCACCAAAAAATGTGAGATTCTTTAGTATTCTTCTCACAATGATGAATGATTGATGAGCCTTTGAATATTCGGATTCTTCTCGAATCATGGGAGAAAAGTTAGACAAGAAACTCAAGAAAAAGGTATATTTTGTATGCGTATAATAAAGCAAGACAGAAAATGTTAATGTGTTGTCTTACAAGTGGTGTCTCATGTCCTCTATAATTATGTCTTTTTCTTTTTATAAGAGGACATGTGCCACAAAATCATAATGGTACAGATCAAGAGAATATTCACTTTAATATTCTCTTTAAAGTCTTGTTCTAAAACTAGTCGTTATTACTCTATTTAAGAAGAGTGCTCGTCTTCGACCTTGATCTCTTTTGACTCCTCGACCTAACTTTTCATCTCTCGTTAGGTCACTCCGACCTTGAATCTGTCTCTTGCTGAAGTCACACTAATTGACGCGTGGAAGCTCATGAATGCCCTCTTAATACTGATTATCGTAACTAAATTAATTTCTGGCCCATACAATATACAAATAAAGTTATCCTATTTTAGTGGATATTCGAACTCAAATAAAATTTTGACGCTTACCACAGCTTCAAAAAAACGTTAAATTAGAACAAAGGTAAACAAAGGAAACTTAAGTACCGTCTTTCAAATAGAAAAAAAAAACACTCGTGATGTTTGCAGAGTTAAATGGGAAGCAATTTGCATATGGGTTTAAGTTTATATAAATAATTATTTAACCATCTAATCAACTTGACTAGTTATGCCAGAATCCAGATTATCGCTTCATATATTAAATTATCATATCAGGTTTTCTATAAAAATTTACATGTTATTTCTAACTCAACTTAATATGATAATACAAAAAATTTATATATTATTTGTGCAACAGAGCTTAAACTTGAGAAATATTGGGAAAATTTTCCTTTCGATAATTTACATTGCCAACCTTTGCAATTTTGACATGAAGATACTGAACATTTTCGTTTATATTCCAAGTTTATACTATTCTTCGTTAATTAAAATATTCAATGGAGTATTTGACTTGATTAGTTGTTGAGCATTACGTTATATGGAAGTTATGAAAATTTCAATCAGCTAAAATGTCAACTAACAAAATTAAATTTTTTTAAAATTTTTTTACAACAAACTTCGTACTTGGCAGTACGAAACAGGTACTGATTGTTTATTAACAGCATTACATGACGTAACAATTATGTCATTCTTATATGAATATAAAATTTAAAAAATAGAACAAAGCAAATTAGCAATCTCTTCAAATTGTTTTTAAAAAAAAGTAAGGAAATGACTTTCCACTGAAAAATTTTCTTCATCCAAGATATTTATACCAAATTAATAGTATATGTGTTACGCGAATAAGGATTTGGAGTATCAATTGATTATAATTATTTAATTTTTCTTCTATTTTTATTTTAAATTAAAATTGTTTAATTTTATATAGATGCCGAATTAATGTATTTTATTAAAAAAAATAATGAGTAGACCTTGAATGTTCAACTTTATGACAAAATGGCTGTCAGCTTCCGGCAACTAACTAAATTTTAGGACAAAAATATTCATGCAACATGATTGGATAAATATTGTCTAGTTTGGTATACATCACAATCATTCAAGATTTTTCTGAGTTATAATTTTGACGAAACATTTTATTTGAAATTGCAAGTGATTTCATCTGAGAACTCTTTTAACTAGAAAGACCAATGTAGTTAAGACATTTGGTTCAAGAGTAAGTTTTTTATATAGATATTTATCAAGAAGTGAAAAAGCTTGATGTTTATCTTTTCTCTGAAGGTCTTGGCTTCATAAAAAGCAATTGCAAAACAAGTATAAAATTCGTAGGAAGGCTTCAATTGTTATTTGCATCTATCAAACTGCAAAAGTCAAGTCAACTGAGTACAAACTACAACTAAGAAATCGAAGACAAAGCTTAAGCTCTAATCCTTATAGCTAGTATGATGACCCGATAAGTCATTTATAATTTTACCTTTTATTTTTGTGTTTATAAACTTTGAATAACTCCGTTTAGTCTTCCTCGATTTGCGAGCGCAATCCGTGTTTTTTTTAGGAAAGATTTTATGAGAAAAATTGATGAAAATGTGAAGTCGTGCTTTACAACTCATTTGAGTTGACTATGGTCAACGTTTTATGTAAAAAGACCCGGAGCAGTGTTTGACGGTCCCGACAGGTCCGTATCATGATTTGGTACTTGTGCGTATGCCCGAAATCGAATTCAGAAGTCTCTAACTTGACTTAACGTAATTAGTTGAAAACTAGCAATTTAAAGGTTTAAATAATTTCTAAGTTTGACTGAAGGTTGACTTTGTTGCTACCAGGTTCGGATTTCGGTATAGGTTCATTTCAGTATTTATAAATTGTCTGCAAAATTTGGTGCAAAACAAAGTTGATTTGACATAATTCGGACGTCCGGTTGTAAAATTTCATGTTCTTGAGTTTCTTTGAAAATTACAATTTTTTGGTGTCCAATTCGTGATTCTAAGTGTTATGTTGATGTTTTGATCGTGCGAGCAAGTTCATACGATGTTATTACACTTGTGTGCATGTTTGGTTTGGAATCCGAGGAACTCGGGTGAGTTTTGGATATGCTACGAGTGACTTTTGGACTTAGGCAATTGCTGGTTTTTCCTGTTGTTGTCACTTGGTTCTTTGTGCTTCGCGATCGCGAAGGAGAAACTGGGGCTGGGGTAGTTTTTTTCATTGCAAATGCGATAGCTGGGTCGTGAATGCGGAGCATTGGGGGATTTACCCTTCATGAACTCATAGGGTTATGGGCCTGGGAAGGGGGTATCGCTATTATTCTACGAGGACGCAAAGGCCTAGGGGGAGAAGCCTTCGTGAACGCGTGAGGAACCTTTCGAACGCGTAGGCTATTCAGGCTGATGTGCTTCGCGAATGCGAAGAAGGCTTGACGCCCAGTCAATTAAATATCCCAAAATGGGATATCATCCATTTTTCAACTTCTCATTAGAGCTCGGCTTAAAGGCGATTTTGAAGAGAAATTTCATCACCATTTCGTAGGTTAGTGTACTTTAACTGTTTTCTTCCATTTCCTTTGACACCCATTAATTTCTAACCTTAATCTATGCTCTTTCATGGTAGAAAATTAGGGATTTGGGAAGCATTTGGGGATTTTGTAAAATTGAGATTCAGACTTCAAATTGAGGTCGGATTTCGAAACTAATTACATAATCGTGTTCGAGGGCGAATGGGTAATTGGTTTTGGTACGAATCTCGGATTTTGACCAGCAAGCCCGGGGTTGACTCTTGTTGAGGTTTTGGAAAAAGTGTAGAGATTTTAACTTTATGTATTGTAATTAATTTTCCTAGCGTTGTTTGATGTTATTGAGTCGATTTTGGTTAGATTTGATGTTTGGAGGCGGATTTTAGAGAAAAGGCCCCAGTTGAGCTTTAATTTGCTTGCAGAGCGAGGTAAGTGTTGGATCTAAACTTGATTTGAGGGAATAGAAACCTGTGAGCTATGTGTTATATGAATTACATGTGTAGCGGTGTATATACAAGGTGACGAGTGTATATGCACTATCAAAATAATTATTTCCATGCTTGCCCGTATTTCATCGATTATTTTATTCCATGTCTTAACTGTTACATGCTTTAATTGCTTCCTATGCCTTAACTTGCTATTTGTAACTTATTACTCTCGTATTAAAATATTTGTTTCTTCCATGCTTCCATGATTCATTGCTACTTGCCCTAATTGTCTTGCTTGTATACTTTAACTGTCACATATTGGCATGTCTTGTTGGCTTGTATTAATTGTAGTTTTTCTTGATTTGGTACGAGGTCCTTTATGGCTTTGCTTTCGTATTCCTTAGTTGTAAATAGTCTTGTGAATTGAGTTGTTGAATTGATTACACTTCTTGATTTTGTTTATGGATCGGGTTGCACGTCGCGACGAGTGAAATAAGGGAAGATTGATATGGTGGAATCGGGTTGTACACTATAATAGATTTTATATTTGATTTTGATATGGTGAAATAAGGGAGTATTATGCCATTGATTCTGATTATATTGTGGGATCGGGTTGCGCGCTACAACAAATTTTTATATGTTATTCTTGATATTAATATGGTTAAATAATGAAGGATTGTGTTTGTACGGTGAGATCGGGTTGTGCGCCGCAAACAAGGAAGAGGCAGAGCTTAGCCTAGAGCTCGAGCAGCAAGACCCGTAGTGGAGCATCAGATTGATCATGAGGAGGAGGTTCCAACTCAGACTGTATCCGCCGGACCAGCTCAGGTCCTGGAGGGGATCATAACCACTATAGTGCTTCAGGGCATTCTAGCTCGTTTGGTGGGCTTTATAGAGAGTGTAGCCGAGACCGGTACATTACCGGTGGAATCATCCATCTCTCGGGCTGGGGGAGGAGCACAGACTCCCGCTACTCACACTCCAGAGCAGGCGGCTCCCCAGTATCAGACTTCAGCAACCCGCCAACTGGAGTGGTTCAGGCGGTTGTTGAGGCACAGGCCGGTGATAGGCCCGCTATGTCTTCAAAGGTATTGTTGAGGTTGGATAAGTTTACCAAGCTTTTTCCTCTTCATTTCAGTGGTGCACCTTCTAAGTACCCATATGATTATCTAGACCACTGCCATGAGATGTTGCAGAATATCGGCATAGTTGAGACCAATGGGGTAGATTTTGCAGATGACTGGTTTCACCAAGAGGTGGTGGAGAGATTATATGTTAACTAGACCAGCTGGTTCGCCTGCACTTACCTGGGATTAGTTCTTACAACTATTTCTAGAGAAGTTTTATACGCTCAAATTACACCTTAAAATAGTGTAAAGCGATCAATGTCAAATATAGTAACCCAATGAGGTTGGGGTCGAATCCCATGGGGAATAGGCGTGAAAAGTTTACTTGAGTAGTGTGAATCTTAACTTAAATTGTATTTCTATTCCGTTAGAGTAACAAGAGTATGGTAATAGATTGGATTGTAATTTTGTGAAATAGTAACAAGTATGATTAAATAAGGTTGTAATTAGTTTGATTATCTAAACCAAGGTTGTGTCCTCTTCAATAAAATGTAATGCTATCGGTGTTAATATGATATATTTGTAATGGAAGGTCCTTTTGATATGCAAATGATTTCTAAATGACTACTCAATATTTTTCAATAGTTGGGTAGTATTTCTCTTTATGATTTTTCCAAATATAAAAGAGTTGCAATTAAGAGTAATCAATTTATGCCAAATAAAATCCACTTATTTCTAAGCGATTCTATTAAACATGGTTTAAAACCTTGAGTCTTTGATATTTACTTCTACCAAACCCTAACTCACTTTTCCAAGTAAAGGAAGAATATAATAACACTTGTTAATGTTTGCAACCACCAACAATAAATAAAGAATGAAGAGTAAATAAATATCAGCCAACCATTATATATATATTCAATGTTAAATACCCATTGACATTACACCCATTTAGGGACCACAACCTTAGTATTTAAAACTAGACATATATGCTAAAATACAAAAAAAAGAGAATATTAAATGTCATAGTGCTTACAAAAGTGCAAGATTTTTCACCTTCAAAGCTTCCAAAAGATGGGACTATTCAAAGTTTGGACTGTAGCTCTTTTTCCAGACAAGATGCCCCCACAAAACCCCAATAAATCTATTTATAGTGGGCTAAAAGTCGGGGCCAATTTCGGACAAAAATGCCCTTCCAGGTCAAATATGCGACCGCATTTCTGTCGCATAATAGATATGCGGTCCACATTCTCTTCAAGCCCACTGCATCTTCGAAACCCTAGGTTCCAGGAAGTCGTCACATTCAGGTTATGCGGTCCACGTTGTTGATATGTGACCGCATAGTGTCATCGCATTTATGATCTCAGCCACTTCTACAGGAGGTGTGTGATCCATTATGCGGCCCGCAAACCTGTTATGCGGTCGCATAATGGACCGCATTTCTTCACTTGGATTTGGCCAAACTAATTATTGGACTTTGCGGTTCCCCTGAGCATTATGCGGTCTGCATGTTGGATTTGCGGTCCGTATTTTCAACTCTGCGATCACATTTTGTCTCTTTCTTTTTCTTTTGCGGATTTTTGATTCCATTTCGATATTTTTGGGTCCTCAAGCTTCATGCACTGCAAAACATAAAAATTACATAAGTATAAAAGACAATTGCATTTAAAACGAGCTAAAATCTAAGCAATTGGTATTAAATGTGCCGAAATTCTCCGGCACATCAACACCCCCAACTTAAACTCTTTCTTGTCCTCAAGCAACTAAAATGACTCTATCCTATTCTAGACTCCAACTAAACGACATGAAACAATAGTGACCGTGTGCGGTGTTAATCGTCAATATTACAAGCATGCATTTTCGTTTATTTACCCTTCCTGAAAAATCATTTCTATGTGCAAAGAAACTGATCAACTTGTGAACTTTGAGCCTCGACCAATTTGACAAAACGTTACCCTCAGCTGAGTGCCTTTGCATTCGACTTCAAGAACTCAACTTCTGTTAAAACTCACAGTTCATGTGCCCTCACCAGAAAGAAAGTCCCAAACTCACAATATTTACAATGACAACAAAAAGGGACATATTCACAAAGACACTCACTCTCACAAAGAGTTTCAAGTGTTACAACACATCATACCATAAGCTTGCCCTTATTTTAATTCGTCGCCTATTCAAGAACATTCGGTTGGAGATCTTATAAGGACTTTATAAGCTTGTAATGTAGGCTTAGAGAAGGGTCGGATAAACATTTGGGTAAAAGTGACTACACCCTCCTTGAACACTACTCACATTTTTCTTTCTTGTTGCCCTTTGTTCTTTTCAAACCACATAGCCCTCATTGGCTCCTAGTTACCAACATCGAACCACCTTAAATACCACTAATTTTCTTCAAGGCTCCATAGTTATATATATACAAATATTTCTTTTTCTTTTCTTTTTCTTCTTCTCCTTTTTTTAATATTTTTTTCTTATGAAGCTTGAATAGTTTCATTTGATTATTTTGAGGTATACTTTCCTACACTCAATTTACAACGTCGCTTATTTTCAACTTGGAACCACACCCCCAACTTAGGCTTTTATCCTCATTCTCAATGTTCAAGGAGGGACGGGTTCGAAAGATGGAATTATTTTGCAAAATGGGAAAGGTTTGTAATGATGTGGCCAAGGAAAAAGGTTAAAGGCTCAAATGGGGTAACTAGTGATAATGTCTATATAATGGGTATCTTGAAAGGCTAACTAGGTTTTCAAATAACACAAAGACTGCCTAAGGTCATTTCTCCAACTAAATGTACTTATCATTAGCATCGAAATACAAACCGGACAAGTTATAGATGATAGAAATAAACACAAGACTTATTTACACAAAACTAACACACACGGAACATGAACTATTTGGATCAAACACTTGGAAACTCGGATCTTTCATCATATTTCATGCATAATTCTAAGTAAACATAGAGTCAAAGAGCGAGCCTCAAGTTCATACAGATGATTAAAAATATTTTTTTTATATATCAACGGAAGGGTAACCTACTAGACACTCACACCAAACCGGTCAAAATGTTTCGCTACTGCCATGGTTCTACTATTACACCCTTGGAAAAGAACCCGACGAAGAAAAACCAAGGGGAATTCATCGTTAATTACTAAAGATGTACATGGATACAACTATCTAGTTGTTTTTGGGTTTTTTTTATACAAAGATAACATATCTACAAAGACAACACAAGTATATACAAGAGTTAACGAGAGATTTTCTTATATAACACAAAAACCATGTACAAGAGTTCAAAGAGTACAATAATATATACAAAGGCTACCCCACCCCTAACTAAAAAAGCAAGCATTGTCCCCAATGCATAAGAGATGTAAAAATAGAGTTCAGGGGCTCCCTGAGGCACACTAAGTGCTGCGGGAGTCGGAAGCCGACTGGATGATGGTGGGGTCACCCTCTGATGCCGGAGATGGGGCTGATGAGATCTCAGCTTGAGGGGTGACCTCCACTGACGGAGGAGGGTCTCCATCTGTCCTGACACTGGAACTGGTGCCTGTGAGCTGCTAGCCTCGCCTGCTGATGGCGAAATGGTCGATAATTTGGCTTTGGTGACCATGTCTGCTAGCGAATGCTATATCGCCGTCCGAATAGCTGCTTCTTCTTCCTTTTCTGTAGCTGTAGGGACAACAACCTGCTTGCCTTTCTCTTGAGGACCCTCATCCTCCTTGGACCATGACTCCTCATAAGTCTTCTCCTCGTCTGTCTCCCCATCCTCAGACTCTGTAGAGTGTACAGAATCTTCCCCAGAAGGGATGTCAATGTGTGCAGGGAGAGCTGGAGTCAGGGAAGCCCCGACAGTCTGTGGCTCAGGAGCTGTCATCAATGTGGAAAAGTCAAGGTCTAACCCAGCCATGGACGTGCCCACTCTCTACTCTCCTTTCTTTGGCATGAAGGAGGATAGATCGAACTCTAGATTTTGCATTTTGTGGAGCTCAGTATTCAGTGTGTCAACCTCATCATGGAGCATGGGCAGGCTTCCAACCTCTCCCCGCTCTACCTTCTCAAGCTGTAACTCAATCCGCTTGAGGAGATCCTTATAAGATGAATGCTGTTGTTGGAGTGCTGTCAGTGAGGACTGGATAGGAGTAAGGTCCTGCCTAATCAAGGTGGGGAGGTCCTTTAGAATCCGGTCTACCTTCGCATTTGCATGCTGAGCTAAGAGACCTAGCCTTGAAAGGGCTGGCAGTGTAGTAGAAGGCTAGGAAAAAGTGGCCTGCAAGGTGGGCAGTGGAGTGGCAGTGGATGCCACTGTGGCCGGAGGAGAAATAGGTGGCTGGGAGTCTGAGATATCTGTATCACCAGGAATTTGGATATGAACGTCTGGAAGAGCAGCAACTATATGTGGCACCGCGTCACTGATGCGCGTGATATCAATATCCTTCAGCGCTTTCCCAATCTTGTCATAGTGTGGCAGTGAAGGAACTTCCACAGCCTTACCGAGGGCTGTGATCAAGCACGGGAATAGAAGTGACATGACTGTCTAGTTGGCTTGGACCCCTAACTCTCGGAAGATAATGCCACCTACATCAATCTTGACCCCGGTCATAATGCATTCAATGAGAAGGGATTTCTTAATGCTTATGTCAGTCTCATTCCGGAACGGTATCAAGCGAGAGGTAACAAAGCTGAGCTAGAATCTACCCTCTCGTGTGAGATCTTCCTTGAATATTTTATGCATAGGGTCAATCCAAGCGGGGGTCCCCTTTGCGATCATGAGGATATACATAAACGCTCACCATCTCTGTTGGTCCATTTAGCCTCATACTCAGTTGTGCCCGGACTCCAGCTTCTAAAATATAGATCATTTATCATGCCCTTGCGACAAAGCACTGACTTCCCCCGAACCATGACCGATTCATAGAAGACATTGTTGCGCTTGTGATGAGCTGTTCTGGAGGCCCCCGTAGGATGCATAGAACTCTCGCACCATTGTTTCATTGAAATCATCAGGCACCTCAGTGAAGTAGTCCCAGTTGTGAGGGTACTGCTCCTGTAGTCCGTTCAGACTCAACTGTTTCTCTTCAAGGATTTTCCGTTTCGTGAGCCCTTATTTATATAGACTCCTAGAGCATGTGACCTCAAAGTGGAGCTGGAAATCATCTCCCCTTTTTGTTCTTGCCTCAGCCTGTAGGTCGATTGAGGGCAAGGTCTCCTCCTCATCAGACTAGGAGGGATGTTCAACAATAGGTCGGGATGGTTCTTGTCGTGAACGTTTGGCTTGTTGTGCTTGATGGCCGGAGGAGGGCCTTTTTTTACCAGCAATAGATTTATTGGGAGTCATATCTATAAAGAAACGAAGTGTGAGCGACATAACAGACATCAAACGAAAATGTTACAAAGAAAGTCAAATATGCGACAGGTTATGCGGTCACATAAACACTATGTGGAACGCAAACCTATCGAAAAATGCCTGTCTTCTGAAAGGAATAAGTTATGCGATTTCATATCCATTATGCGGTTTGCATAACCATCTCAAAACTGTGCACTTGAAAAGGTCTCACACTATGCGATCGCAAAACCCACCGCAAAGATGGATATGCGATTGCAGATTAGCCGCAAACAACATGTTATATCTGGCCACAGACTGCCTGGGTATGCGGTTGCTTTGCGGTCAACATAGTGGTTATGAAATCGCAAAGCCTCTACATTTTGTCATTTTCCTCAAGTCACCTAGGGTTTCATATGCTGCAATGATGCGGATTGCAAATCGACTATGCAGTCCGTAAAAGTCATCGTCCTCAAGGTTTTACCTTTACCCTCTACAATGGTGACCCTAATTTCAATACCCAGCAAGCCCAGACTTAACCAATTATTCAAGAACCCCCCCCCATTAAGAGCAGATAACCAAAAGAACGAGGAGGAATAAAGAATAAACACAAAAGAAAACAACCAAAACATGATAACACACAATAAAATTAAAACTAACAATTCACAGAGATGAAGTTGGGAATGAAAAACATACTAGAACTGGATGAACGAGGAAGAATCAAGGATATGAATTCAATAATTGTAATCTTTGTTCACTCTTTCAATTTCAAGCTAGCCGTTTTCCCTTATTCTTTTTCTTTTTGTTTTGTTTTTCTTTTGTGTAAGTGTAAGTGTTTGTGTTTGAGTGCTGGTGTGCAGGTGATGGGATTGTGCGAAGGGGGTAGGGACACTTACCTATGAAAATGCGGTGGATAAGTTACCGCATAACACATTATGCTACCGCATAAGTGTTATGCGATAGTTTTAACTCAGGTTGCTCAACTCCACAATGCGGTGCACTTGTGCGATCACATAACTGGTATGCGGTCCGCAAAGTGCACGTCCTCGCTGCATTTCATCCACCAACTTTTGCACCTAGGTTTGCGACTACTATGTGGTCCGCATAGTCAAAATGCGACCGCATATGTGTAGCAGACTTCCCATGGTGACTTGTCTTCCCTTTCACTCGCAATTTTACCCCGTTTTATGACCTTTTTGAATCATCTGCACTCTAACACACAATTTAAATTGTTCAATTTAATCTATCTAACAAAAGTTAAAATTTAAAGGGTAAACTAATAAAAAAAATGTTACCACACATGGGTTTCCTCCCATGAAGTGCGTGATTTAACGTCGCGGCACGAAGAGGTTGGCCTTTCTTTGATCACTCATTGGTCGGGCATGGACCATCTTTGAGAGCCAACTGTTCCACCAAGTGTTTTTCTCCATATGTGCCCAAGTAGTGCTTGACTCGCTGGCCATTGACTTTGAAGGTTCGAAGCCTATCCTTCGATTCTAATTCCACAGCTCCAAAAGGGGATACATCTACCACCTTGAATGGGCCGGACCACTTCGATTTGAGCTTGCCCGGAAATAATTTTAGCCTTGAGTTAAAGAGCAAAACCAAGTCATCCGACTTGAACTCCCTTTTCAAGATCTTTTTATCGTGGACGAACTTCATCCTTTCTTTGTACACAATTGCACTTTCATATGAATGGAAGCATAATTCCTTCATTTCATTGAGTTTTGTTAACCTCAAATTTACAGCTTCAGCCCAGTCCAAGTTCAACCTTTTTAAAGCCCGCATGGCTTTGTGCTCCAGTTTTACGAGTAGATGACAAGCCTTGCCGAAGACTAACCGGTAAGGAGAAGTTCCACTAGGGGTTTTGTACGCCGTGCGGTATGCCCACAATGCATCATCTAGCTTCCTTGACCAGTCGGTCCTGTTAGCATTAACAATATTTGCTAGAATATTCTTTATCTCCCGGTTGGAAACTTCAACTTGGCCACTTGATTGGGGATGATAAGGTGTGGCCACCTTATGCTTGACGGCATATTTCTCTAGTAGCCCCGTGAAAGCCTTGTTACATAAGTGAGACCCACCATCACTAAGAATGGCTCTAGGAGTGCCAAACCGCGTGAATATTTTTTTCTTTAAGAATGCGGTCACACTCCTTGCCTTTTTGTTTGGTAAGGCAATTGCTTCAACCCATTTGGACACATAGTCCACAACCACCAAGATGTATTTCATACCACATGAGCTTACAAAAGGGCCCATAAAGTCAATTCCCCACACATCAAAGATCTCGGCCTCCATCACAAAGTGCATTGGCATTTCATGCCTCTTAGATATTGATCCTTGCCTCTGACATTGGTCATAAGCCTTGACCATTTGATTGGCATCATGATAAATCGATGGCCAATAATAGCCACATTCAAGTACCTTCTCTGCAGTTCGATTACCCCCATGATGACCCCCAACAGGTGGGTCATGGCATACTTTTAGAATTGGCATCATCTCCTCTTTTGGAACACACTTCATAATGATGTTATCAGCACAAATGCGGAACAATAATGGTTCTTCCCAGTAATATTTCCAACACTCTCTCAAAAACTTCTTCTTTTGGTAGGCTTCCAGTCCATCCGGAATGAGGTCACTAACCAAGTAGTTAGAAATATCGGTGTACCAAGGAGTAGATGAAGAAGACAATGCAAAAATATGCTCATCAGGGAAGGCATCATTGATATCAAGATTTTCCTTTGGTCTCCCGTCTTCTTCAAGCCTAGAGAGATGATCGGCCACTTGGTTTTCTGTGCCCTTTCGGTCCTTGACCTCAAAGTCAAATTCTTGCAATAAGAGGACCCATCGGATTAAACTTGGTTTGACATATTTCTTCGTCATGATATAGCACAAAGTGGCATGATCGGTGTATACCACCACCTTAGACCCCAACAAATAAGCTCGAAATTTTTCAAAGGCATATACAATGGCAAGAAGCTCTTGCTCTGTCACAATATAGTTCACTTGCGCACCATTGAGTGTCTTGCTTGCATTATAAATGGGATGGAGAATATTTTTATGTCGTTGACCCAGAAATGCTCCAATAGATACACCACTGGCATCACACATGAGCTCGAATAGAAGAGACCAATCTGGTGTGACAATAATGGGTGTCGTGGTGAGATTCTCTTTTAGCTCCTCAAATGCCTCAAGTCACTTTTCATCAAACACAAACTTGACGTATTTTTCAAGGAGCTTGCACATAGGATTTGCAATTTTGGAGAAGTCCTTGATAAAATGCCGATAGAATCAGGCATGCCCTAAAAATCTTCGGACACCTTTTACCGATGTTGGTGGAGGAAGTTTGGAGATGATTTCAATTTCTTATCGATTAACCTCTATGCCATGTTTTGAAGTGGCATTTCTCCCAGTTAAGCACAAGGTTGGTCTCATCACATCTCTTGAGCACTTGTCTAAGATTTTCAAGTCAATGCTCAAAAGAATCACCTACCACCGAAAAGTCATCCATGAAAACCTCTAGGAAATCCTCCACCATGTCTGAGAAGATGGACATCATGCATCTTTGAAAGGTAGTCGAACCGTTGCATAAACCAAATGGCATCCGGCTAAACGAAAAAGTTCCATAAGGGCAGGTGAATATTGTCTTTTCTTGGTCCTCCGATGCTATATTGATTTGGTTGTAACCGGAATACCCATCAAGGAAGCAATAGAATGATCTTCCCACTAGCCGATCAAGAATTTTATCAATAAAAGGCATAGGGAAATGATCTTTGCACGTGGCACTGTTGAGTTTCCGATAGTCCATGCATACTCTCCACCCGGTGACCGTCCGTGTTGGAATAAGCTAATTCTTTTCATTGTGAATTACTGTCATGCCTCCCTTCTTTGGTACACATTGCACCGGACTCACCCACGAACTATCCGCAATGGGGTAGACAACCCCGATATACAACCACTTGATTATCTCTTTCTTGACCACCTCTTGCATCGACAGATTCAATCTCCTTTGGTGTTCAACACTCGGCTTGCTTGATTCCTCCAATTGGATTTTATGCTCACAAATTCTGGCGAGAATCCCTCGGATGTCCGCTATTTTCCATCCAATTGCTTGTCAGTGTTCCCGCAAGACATTTAACAATTTACCTACCTGCACATCATCCAACAAAGAGGAAATGATTACAGGTAAAGTATCATTAGAGCCAAGAAATTTATACCTCAAATGTGTTGGAAGTGGCTTGAGCTCAAGTTGTGGTGGCTCAATGATGGAAGGCTTTGCGGGAGGAGTGGCTCTATTCTCTAAGTCAAGAGAGATCTTCTTCGGTGCATAAGAGTAGGACCCACGTCCTTCCAATGCATTCACTTCTTCTACATACCCCTCCATGTCTTCACCATCAAAATTTACCAAGATTTCCGCCAAGGCCTCACCAAGGCACTCTTCCTCCATCTTCATGTCACTAGCATCCTCGACCTCATCAACAACATCAATTACCGATATTCCTTCATATGCATTCGGCAACTTCAAACGCTTACTAGCTTGGAAAGTGACTTCCTCATCATTCACTCAGAATTTGATTTCATTTCGTTCCGAGTCCATCAAAGCTCTTCCCGTGGCAAGGAATTGTCTTCCCAATATGATAGGAATTTCCTTGTCAACCGCACAATCAAGAATAACAAAGTCGGCCGGGAGAAGTAACTTCCCCGCTTTCACTAAGACATCATCAACAATACCCACGGGTCTCTTGATTAAACAGTCGGCCATTTACAATCTCATACTTGTAGGTCTCGGCAACCCCAATACCGCTTGCTGGTAAATATCAAGAGGCATCAAATTTATGCTAGCACCATTATCACAAAGTGCCCTTGCAAAATCTCTCAACCCGATAGTACATGGGATGGTGAGTTCTCCCGGGTCTTCCTTCTTCTCAACGGTTATTGTAGCAATAATAGAACTAACCCAGTGAGTCATACTCACCACTTCATTCTTGGTAGATCTCTTCTTGTTCATCAAGTCCTTTAAGTATTCGGCAAATCCCGGCATCCCTTGGAAAGCCTCCAAGAAAGGGATGTTTACCGACAATTGCTTCAAAATATCATAGAACTTCTTGAACTTGCCATCATCTACCCTTCTTGTAAGCCTTTGAGGGAATGTAGCAGTAGGTCGAGGAATCAGTGGAGGAGTTTTTGGGGTCTCCTTCACCTTTTCCTTAACCTCTTCATGCTTTGCTTTTTGGATTTTTACCTCTTGGGAGGGCTTCTCACTTTCAACAACAATCGGCACTTCAACTTGTGCCTCAACTTCTTGCTCAAGATCATCTACCTCAACTACTTGTTCACTTTCATCTTGAAGGACTTTCCCGCTTCTAGTAGTAATAGCCATGCAATGAGAAGATGGACCGCTCACATTCCCCTTTGGGTTGACAATTGTATCACTTGGAAGAGCACCTTTGAGCTTGGGATTTTTTTCCCTTGACAAGTCTCACATTTGCATCTCAAGCTTTTGTATAGAGGCGGTATGTGACCCCACAATTTCAGACATGTTCTTCATTGTTGCATCACCTCTCTCTTGATTTTGAATGATCTTTTCAAGCATCCCTTCCAACTTTGATTCATTTGAAGGACCCTCCTTGTAATATTGCCCCTTCGGTGGAACATAGGGGTTAGAGCTCCGGTTGGCATAATTGCTATTGTTGTTGTTCGAATTACCTTGACTTGACCCACCTTGATCATTGCGCCAATTTTGTTAGCCTTTCCCTTGCGGGTTTGGCCTCCATTGATTTTGTTGGCGATACCCTCCTTGAGAATTATGAACATAGTTGGCTTCTTCAAACTCTTGATTTCCCGTCGGTTCCATGTCTTCCACAACATTTACCTTCTTCGTTTGACTCTTCGTGAACATCTTTGTCAACACATCAATGTTTGTGGAAAGACCGGCAATCAATTGGTCTCTCTTGATTTTCTTTGATCATAATGGTAAGAGAGGTATTACCATAGGAAATTCTACCACTAGCATCCTCAGAATGCCATGCTTGATTGTGTTTGGCCATTTTATCCAGAATCTGCGTGATCCGGGTGAATGATTTGTCCATGAAAGATCCGTCTGCTGCATTTTTTGCTATGGACTGGGACAATGGATCCAAACCCATGTAGAACTTCTCCATCAGAATAGCATCCAGAAACCCTTGGTTCGGTGACCTCACTAAGTATAACTTGAATCGGTCCCACGCTTCATGTAAGTGTTCTCCTGGTATTTGTTTGAAGAAGAAGATTTTATCTCTAAGCTCAAAATTCTTGCTCTAAGGGAACCACTTGGACAAGAGGCACGGACAAGCTCGGGTCAAGAAGTGATAGATTGAGGAGGTAGTTTTGAATCCACTTTCTCACTTCTCCAGTAAATGAGGTATTTGAATACTTGCAATCTCAAGGCATCATCTGTTACATTGTTCTGTTTATGTATGTCGCACACACCCAAGAAGTTCCTAAGGTGTTGCGTTGAATCTTTATCAGTAGAGTTCCTAAATAATCTTTCTGCCTTAAGCATTAGGATTAACCCGTGTTCTACATTGAATGTAGCAGCTTCAACCCGTGGAGGAAGGATAGCGTTGGTATCATCAAGATATTCCTCAATGTACGCAAAGGGATTCTCCTCTTCATCATAATCGGCCATTGTTACCTATCACATCAAGAAAAGCAAGCAAAATGTGATGGAATATAAAAGATGTAAAGTAAAGTGCACACTAGTTAGTAATTTCAAAATCGTATTCCCCGACAACGACGCCAAAATTTGATACTCTCAAATTACACCTTAAAATAGTGTAAAGCGATCGATGTCAAATATAGTTTCCCAACGAGGTAGGGGTCGAATCCCACAGGGAATAGGCGTGAAACGTTTACTTGAGTAGTGTGAATCTTAACTTAAATCGTATTTCTATTCCGTTAGAGTAACAAGAGTATGGTCATAGATTGGATTGTAATTTTCTGAAATAGTAACAAATATGATTAAATAAGGTTGTAATTAATTTGATTATCTAAACCAAGGTTGTGTCCCCTTCAATAAAATATAATGCTATCGGTGTTAATATGATATATTTGTAATGGAAGGTCCTTTTGATATGCAAATGATTTCTAAATGACTACTCAATATTTTCCAATAGTTGGGTAGTATTTCTCTTTATGATTTTTCCAAATATAAAAGGGTTGCAATTAAGAGTAATCAATTTATGCCAAATAAAATCCACTTATTCCTAAGCGATTCTATTAAACTCGGTTTAAAACTTTGAGTCTTTGATATTTACTTCTACCAAACCCTAACTCACTTTTCCAAGTAAAGGAAGAATATAATGGCACTTGTTAATGTTTGCAACCACCAACAATAAATGAAGAATGCAGAGTAAATAAATATCAACCAACCATTATATATATATTCAATGTTAAATACCCGTTGACATTACACCCATTTAGGGGCCACAACCTTAGTATGTAAAACTAGACACACATGCTAAAATACGAAAAGAAGAGAATATTAAATGTCATAGTGCTTACAAAAGTGCAAGATTCTTCACCTTCAAATCTTCCAAAAGATGGGACTATTCAAAGTTTGGACTGTAGCTCTTTTTCCAAACAAGATGCCCCCACAAAACCCCAATAAATCTATTTATAATGGGCTAAAACTCGGGGCCAATTTCGGACAATTATGCAACCGCATTTCTGTCGCACAACAGATATGCGGTCTGCATTCTCTTCAAGTCTATTGCATCTTCAAAACCCTAGGTTCCAGGAAGTCGTCGCATTCAGGTTATGCGGTACGCATTGTTGGTATGCGACCGCATAGTGTCATGGCATTTCTGATCTCAGCCACTTCTATAGGAGATTTGCGATCCATTATGTGGACCACAAACCTGTTATGCGGTCGCATAATGGACCGCATTTCTTCACTTGGATATGGCCAAACTAATTGTTGGACTTTGCGGTTTCCCTAAGCATTATGCGGTTCGCAGTTTCAACTCAACGGTCGCATTTTGCCTCTTTCTTGTCCTTTTGCGGATTTTTAATTCCATTTCCATGTTTTTGGGTCTTCAAGCTTCATGCACTACAAAACATCAAAATTACATAAGTATAAAAGACAATTGCATTTAAAATGAGCTAAAATCTAAGCAATTGGTATTAAATGTGCCGAAATTCTCCGGCACATCAAAGTTCATTCCCGTCACTTTAAGAGAGGATTACCATAGGTAGTTTGAGCGTCATCAATAGGGTAGTATGACTGTTACTCAGTACGAGACTCGATTAGTGGTCCTAGTTCGCATTGCCACTATCTTTCTTCCTACTGAGAGGAAAAGATTGAGGAGATTCATTGATGGTCTCACTTACATTACCAAGATATAAACAACCAAGGAGACAAGGGATGATATTACTTTTCAGAGGCCGTAGATATTGCCAGACGAATCGAGATGGTTTGTTCTAAGGAGAGGGGGCCAGTGTTTGATAAGAGGCCTCATCATTCCGGTAGTTTCAATGGTGCCTCATCTGGAGGCAGGGGTACCTTTGGTAGAGGCCATCCTCCCAGGCCATTTTAGTCAGCACTTCAGGCATCTCACAGTCCTTAAGGGAGTCATGGTCTTCGTGTACCTTATTCTAGGCAGCCAGCCTACAATGCACCATCAACTCCTATTAGTGTGATTCTGATTTAGAGCTATCACCACGGTTATTCGGCCCGTTCGAGTCAGCTTCATCTTCAGTAGACACAACAATAGTATGGGTTTTTTTAGTTTGGAGGTACTGGTCACATCAGGAGGTTTTGTTTGATATTTGTAGGTGGCATGCCACAAAAGAGTTCTCGTGGCATGGTACCGGCACCGGTTGCTCCACCACTCGCTCAGCAAGCTAGAGGCAGAGGTCAGGCCGCCAAAGGTGGAGATCAGGCCGTTAGAGGTGGAGGCTAGCCAAATATAGGCCGTCCCAGAGATGTAGTTTAGGGTGGTGGGGCCTAACCCCCTTATGCTTTCCCAGCTAGTACCGAGGCCGAGTCATCTGACACCATTATCACAGGTATTGTTCCAGTTTTCCATAGAGATACTTCAGTTCTATTTGATACGGGCTCTACTTTTTCCTACGTGACATCCTATTTTGTTTCATATCTAGTTGTGCCTCGTGATTCTTTGAGTGCTCCTGTGTATGTGTCTATGTCTGTGGGAGTATCTATTGTTGTAGATCGCGTCTATCACTCGTGTGTGATTATTATTGGGAGTCTTGAGACTAACATAGATCTCCTACTTCTTGATATGGTAGACTTTGATATTATCTTGGGTATGGATTGACTTTCACCTTATCATGCTATATTCG
Source organism: Nicotiana paniculata (assembly GCA_005239505.1). Lineage (NCBI taxonomy): Eukaryota > Viridiplantae > Streptophyta > Magnoliopsida > Solanales > Solanaceae > Nicotiana > Nicotiana paniculata. Next base: position 28,102 of record ML317092.1, on the reverse strand, counting down.
ATTGTCATACCAAGATGATTACCTTTGCCATGCCCGGGTTTCCTCAATTAGAGTGAAGAGGGACTACTATCCACTCTAACAGTAGGGTTATTTCCTATGTGAAGGCTTGGCATATAGTCGAGAAGGGATGTCTAGAATATTTGGCCTATGTTCGTGATTCGAGTGCGGAAGTTCCTCCGATGGATTTAGTACCAGTAGTGCGTAAGTTTCTAGAGGTGTTTCCTGCAGATTAGCTGGGGATGCCGCTCGACAGAGATATTGACTTCTGTATTGATTTGGCTCTGGGTAGTCAGCCCATTTCTATTCCACCATACCGTATGGCCCCGTTGGAGTTCATAGAATTGAAGGAGCAGTTGCAATATTTTCTTGATAAGGGATTCACTAGACCTAGTGTCTCGCCTGGGGTGCGCCCGTGTTGTTCCTAAAGAAGAAAGATGGGTAAATGAGAATGTGTATAGACTATCGTCAGTTGAAGAAGGTCACTATCAAGAACAAGTATCTGTTACCGAGGATTGATGACCTATTTGATCAGCTTCAAGGTGCCAAGGTGTTTTTGAAGATGCATTCGAGGTCTGGCTACCATCAGTTAAAGATTAGGGAATCTGATGTCCCTATGACGACTTTGTGGACTAGGTATAAGCTTCATGAGTTTCTAGTGATGTTATTTGGGTTGACAAACACTCAGCAACATTTATGGATTTGATGAACCGGGTGTTCAAGCCCTATTTGTATTCTTTTGTGATTATATTCATTGATGATAACTTGATTTATTCTCACAGTCAAGAGGAGAATGAGAAGCATCTTCGGATTGTACTTCAGACTTTGAGGGATAGAAATTTACATGCCAAGTATTCAAAGTGTAAGTTTTTGTTGGACTAAGTTGTCTTTTTGGCATGTTGTATCGGCAAAGGGCATAAATGTGGATCCTAAGAAGATTGAGGCAGTTTAGAACTGGCCTAGACCTGCTTCAGCTACAGAGATCTGGTGTTTCCTGGGTTTGGAGGGTTATTATTGCCAATTCATGGAGGGGGTTTCATCCATAGCAGCCCCATGGACTAGATTGACCCAGAAGGGTGCCCCATTCAGATGGCCAAATGAGTGTGAGTTGAGATTTCATAAGCTCAAGACAGGTTTGACTATGATGCTAGCGTTAGTGTTGCCTATAGGTTCAGGATCTTTTATGGTGTATTGTGATGCATACACTATTGGGCTCGGTGCAGTATTGATGCAGGATGGGAGGGTGATTTCATACGCGTCGCGGTAGTTGAAAGTTCATGAGAAGAATTATCCTGTTCATGACTTAGAGTTGGCTGCCATTGTTCATGCACTGAAGATTTAGAGGCACTATCTTTACGACATGTCGCGTGAGCTATTGACGGATCATCAAAGTCTACAATATTCGTTCAAGTAAAAGTATCTCAACTTGAGGCAGAGGAGGTGGTTGGAGCTTTTGAAATACTATGATATCACCATTTTGTATCATCCCCGGGAAGGCCAATATGGTGGCCGGTGCCTTGAGAAGAAAGACTGCGAGTATGGGTAGCCTTGCATTTATTCCAGTTGGTGAGAGGCTATTTGCAACAGATATTCCAGCTTTGGACAATCAATTTATGAGGTTAGATGTTTCAAAGCCCAGTCGTATTCTAGCTTGCACAATCGCTCATTCTTCCTTATTTAAGCGCATCAGAGAGTGTCAGTATGATGACCCCCAATTGCTTGTCCTTAAGTACACGGTGCAGTAAAATGGTGCCAAGCAGGTTACCATTGGAGATGATAGGGTTTTGAGGATGTAGGGTCGTATCTTGTGTCCAATGTGGACGGGCTTCGTGAAATGATTCTTAAGGAGGCCCATAGTTCCCGGTATTGTATTCGTTTGAGTACCGCCAAGATGTATCAAGACTTGCAGCAACATTATTGGTGGAGGAGGATGAAGAAGGATATAGTTGCATATGTATCTTTGTGTCTAAATTTTCAGCAAGGAAAGTACGAGCATCAGTGCCCTGGTGGTTTGCTTCAGAGGCTAGAGATTACTGAGTGGAAGTGGGAGAGTATCACTATGGGTTTTGTGGTTGGACTTCTATGGACTCAGAAGAAGTTCGACGCAATAAGGGTTATTATGGACTGCTTTACCAAATCAGCATACTTCATTCCAGTGGCAGTTACCTATTCTTTAGAGCGGTTATCTAAGATATACATCCACGAGATCGTCCTTCTTCACAGTGTGCCCATGTCTATCATTTATGATCTAGGTACGCAGTTCGTCTCGCACTTCTAGAGGGCCGTATAATGTGAGTTAGGGATGCTGGTTGAGTTGAGTACAACATTTCACCCACAGACGGGCGGGCAGTCCGAGTGCACTATTCAGATATTGGAGGATATGCTTCGCGCTTGCATTATGGATTTTGGGGGTTCTTAGGATCAATTCTTGCCGCATGCATAGTTTGCCTACAACAACAGCTACTAGTCGAGCATTCACATGGCTCATTTTGAGGCATTATATGGGAGGCAGTGCCGTTCGTTCCAGTTAGATGGTTCGATCCCGGGAAGGCTCGGTTGTTGTGTACCAAATTTGGTTTAGGATGCCTTGGATAAGGTCAAGATTATAGAGTTCGTGATGCCGCATTCATGGTTGGAGAGAGGGTATTTCTCTGGGTTTCACCCATGAAGGTGTGATGAGGTTCAGAAAGAATGGCAAGTTGAGCCCTAGGTATATCAGACCGTTTGAGATTCTTGAAAGAGTGGGTGAGGTGGCCTACAGGCTGGCAATGCCTCCTAATTATTAGGAGTCTATCCAGTGTTCCATGTGCGCATGATCCGGAAGTATCATGGTGATCCGTCCTATGTGTTAGATTTCAACTCAACCCAATTGGACAAGGATTTGACTTATGAGGAGGAGCCTGTGGCTGTTCTAGCTCGGCAGGTCTGACAGTTGAGATCTAAGAGTTATTTTTTAGTTTGAGTGTGGTGGAGAGGTTAGCCGATTGATAAAGCCACGTGGGATTCCCAGTTGGACATGTGGAGTAGATATCCACACTTTTTCACCAGTACATGCACCTTTCTATGTCTGTTTGAGAATGAACATTTGTTTTAGAGGTGGAGAATATGATGATCCCATAGGTCATTTCTAGTTTTTCCTTTCATTTCTGTGTTCCAAGACCTCGAATAGCTCCATTTATCCTTCCTTGATTTGCGTGCACAATTCGTATCTTTTTTCGAGAAGTTTTTGTGAGAAAAATTGATGAAAATGTGAAATCGTGCTTGAAAACTCATTTGAGTTGACTACGGTCAACATTTTATGTAAACAGATCTGGATCAGTGCTTTGACTGTACTGAGGGGTCCGGATCGTGATTTGGTACTTGGGCGTATGCCCGGAATTGAATTCGGATGCCCCTAACTTGTTAACGTAATTTGTTAAAAACTATCAATCTAAAGGTTTAAAGAATTTCTAAGTTTTACTGAAGGTTGAATTTGTTGCTACTAGATTCGGATATCGATTCTGGAACTCGGTATAGGCTCATTTCAGTATTTATGGCTTGTCTGCTAAATTTGGTGCAAAACGACAGATGTCCGGTTGTAAAATTTCTTATTCTTGAGTTTCTTTGAAAATTTCAATTGTTTTGGTGTCTAATTCGTGGTTCTAGATGTTATTTGATGTTTTGATCATGCGAGCAAGTTCATATGATATTATTACACTTGTGTGCATATTTGGTTTGGATCCCGAGGGGCTAGGGTGAGTTCTTGATAGGCTACAGATGATTTTTGGACTTAGTCCATCGCTCGTTTTTCACTGTTGTTGTTACATGGTGCATTTTACTTCGCAATCGTGAAGGGGAATCTGGGTCTGAGGTGGTTTTATTCACCGCAAACGCGATAGCAGGGTCGTGAATGCAGAGTATTGGGAGATTTACCCTTCGCGAATGAGTAGGGTTATGGGCCTGGGAAGGGGGCACCGTTGTTACTCTGTGTGAACATGAGCCCTGGCTCGCGAAAACGAAGTCCTAAGGGGAGAAGCCTTCGCGAACGCGTAGGCCATTCTGGCTGCTATGCTTTGCGAATGCGTCAGGCCCTTCGCGAACGCGAAGAAGGCCTGACGCCCCAATTAAATATCCCAAAAACGGGATTTCACCCATTTTCACCATCTTCTCATTAGAGCTCGGCCTAGAGGTCATTCTGAAGAGAAATTTCATCACCATTTCATAGGTTAGTATAATTTAACTTAGTTTCTTCCATTTCCATCAGCACCCATTAATTTCTAACCTTAATCTATGCTCTTTCATGGTAGAAAATTAGGGATTTGGGAAAAATTGGGGTTTTTTTTGTTGTAAAATTGAGATTTAGACCTCAAATTGAGGTCGGATTTCGAAACTAATTACATAATCGAGCTCGCAGGTGAACAGGTAATGGGGTTTTGGTCCGAATCTCGAGTTTCGACCAAGCACTCTCGGGGTTGACGTTTGTTGATTTTTTGAAAAAAGTATAAAAATCTTGACATTATGTATTTTAATTGATTTCCTTAGCATTGTTTGATGTTATGAGTCGATTTTGGTTAGATTCGATCGGTTTGGAGGTGGATTTTATAGGGAAGGTCCTGATTGAGCTTGATTTTCTTGTTGAGTAAGGTAAGTGTTGTGTCTAACCATGATTTGAGGGAATAGGAACCCTTGAGCTATGCATTATGTGAATTACATATGTAGCGACATATATGCGAGGTGATGAGTGTATATACGCCGTCAAAATAATCGTTTCCATGCTTGCTCGTATTTTATTGATTTTTTATTCCATGTCGTAACTGCTACATGCTTTAATTTCTTGCTATGCCTTAACTTGCTACTTGTCACTTATTACTCTCGTATTAAAATATTCGTTTCTTTCATGATTAATTTCTAGTTTCTTAAACTGTCTTGCATGTACACTTTAACGGTCATATATTGGTATGTCTTATTGCCTTGTATTAATTGTAGCTTTTCTTGATATGGTACAAGGTCCTTTATGGCTTTGCTTTTACATTCTTTAATTGTTAAGATTCTCGTGAATTGAATTTTTGAATCGATTACATTTATTGATTTTGTTTTTGGATCGGGTTGCACGCCACAACGAGTGAAATAAGGGAGGATTGATATGATGGGATCGGGTTGCATGCTACAACGGATTTTATATGTGATTTTGATATGGTGAAATAAGGGAGGATTATACCATTGATTTTGATTATATGGTAGGATCGGGTTTCACGCCGTAAGGGATTTTATATACTATTCTTGATATTGATATGGTGAAATAAGGGAGGATTGTGTTTGTACGGTAGGATCGGTTTGTGCCCCGCAACAGATTGCTATTTTGTACTCATTGTTACTTTCATAAGTTAACTGCCTTATTTTTTCTGTGTTCCTTTTCTGCTATTATTATTATTATTATTATACTACATACATGTTATTGTGAGTGACCCACCTCAGCATCGTTACTACTTCGTCGAGGTTAGGCTCAGTACTTAGAGTGTACATGGGATCAGTTATACTCATACTACACTCTACACTTCTTGTGCAGATTTTGAAGTCGGTCCTAGCGGCAGTCAGTAGATTGCTCAGATTGATTGACTGGTAGAGATTTGAGGTACAACTGGCCGATGTTTGCAGCCCTGAACCCCTTTGTACCTTCTTTTAGATGTTTATTTCATCCCAAACAGTTATACTTTCATTCAGACCATTATTTGTATTATTCTAGCAGCTAGTGCACTTGTGACACCAGTTCTGGAATTGTTGTAACGACCCGACCGATCATTTTGAGCATTTCCATCCCGTTCAGCTATTTGAAGTCTTGAGTAGCATTGTTTTATGTATTGTGACTTATGTGAATCGTCGGTTTTAGTTTTCAGGTTAACCGGAATTGATCTGGAAGAATGATTCTCAACTAGAAAGCTTTAGATTGGAAGAGTTGACAAAGTTTGAATTTTTAGTATTTGACCTCGGATTTGAGATTTGATGGTTCCGTTGGGTGATTTTGGACTTATGAGCTTGTCCGTATTGTGATTTGGAGGTCCGTGGTTCATTTTGTCTTGAAATGGCGAAAGTTTAAATTTTAGAAAGTTTGATCGGGAGTGGACTTTTTGATATCAGGGTCGGATTTCTGATTTCAAAAGTTGGAGCAGGTCCGTAATGTCAAATGTGACTTGTTTGAAAATTTTTAGGTCAATCAGACGTGATTTGATAGGTTTCGGCATCGGCCATGGAAGTTTGAAGTTTCAAAGTTCATCAATTTTGAATTGAGGTGTGATTCATCGTTTCGATGTTGTTGTGTGTGTTTTGAGGCCTCGAGTAGGTCCGTATTATGTTATGCGACTTGTTGGTATGTTTGGAAAGGGTCCCGAGGGGCTCGGGCGTAGTTCAGATTGATTTTGGGCTATTTTTCTTCATATTTTCAGTACTGGTGTGGTTTGGTGTCTAGTGTAACATTTGTTCATCGCGTTCGCGGTGCAAGTATCGCGAATGCGTGCTGTATTTTGATAGGCAGCAATTGTTCTTCGCGATTGCGTAGAGTTGGGGGAAATTCTTCTTCACGTTCGCATAGGAAGGATCGTGTTCACGTAGTGTTGAGGTTTGGCAACTAGAGTTGGGGAATCCTTCGTCGCAATCGCGTAATATGAGACGCGTTCGTGAGGCTTTGGCATCAGTGGTCATCACGTTCGCGTGGGGTGTATCGCGAATGCATAGAGTCTTTTTTGGCAGTCTGCATTTTTTTCATGGCAAACACGATGTTTTTCCCGCGTTCACGTAAGAGATGCCCGGGAAGATTATAACATACTCTATTTTGACGATTCAACCATTCTTTCACTTTTGGAGCTATGGAGATCATATTGAGGCAATTCTTGAAGCAAAGTTCACCATATGAATTGGGGTAAGTGTTCTCTACTCGGTTTTGGTTATATTTCATGAATCCATCTTTATTTTTAGCAATTGGTTGATGAATTTAAAAAGGAAATCAGGGATTTTGGCCTAAAGTTTCATAACATGATTTTTTTTAGTTTTGAACATTGAATTGGAGCCGGATTTGAGTGAACCTAGTATGGTTGAACTCGTAATTGAATGGGTTGTCGGATTTTGTGAGTTTTTTCAGGTTCCAAGGCATGTGCCCAAGTGTAACTTTTGGCCAGTTTTGGGTTTTGATTAAGGATTCGATCATTAGCCTTAGGAATTGTCTCCTTGGGCTTTATTTAATTTATTTGAGTTGCTTTTGGCTAGTTTTGAGCCGTTCGGAGGTTGGTACGCGTGATATGGCATTTTCGGAGCATCACTTGGCTTGCTCGGCATTGGAATTGGCTTGTTCGAGGTAAGTAATACTTCTAAACTTAGTGCTGAGGGTATGATACCCTGAAATACATGTTATGTGATTGGTATTGAGGTGATGCACATGCTAGGTGACGGGCGTGTGGGCGTGCACCATGTGAATTGGGACTCTGTTGTTTCCATGGCACTGTATATTGGTCCTATTTTGTTGATATCCGTGTTTTCACCATGTGATAAAGTAATTGAGCTGTCAATCATGCTAGATATCATGTTTAGGCTTTATGTCGACACTGTTGGGACCCATAATGGTCGTTTCTTGCTGTCATTTCACTGATTTCATTGATGTTTCGTACTCAGTCTTATTCATGCATTCATATCATATATCAGTCTCAGTTGTTATTTTTTGATACATCATATCATTGTTGTCGGGCTAGTTTCATGACATTGTGAGCCCAAGAGAGAGACTGGAGAGATTGATGACTGAGTGACACCGGGAGCCTGTATATCGGTGATAGTTATGGGATCAGGTTGCACGCCGCATCAGTTATACTGATTTTATGATAGTGCTTGGGCGGTAGGAGCCCTTCTGGAGTCTGTACACACCCTTAGCGAGTGTGGTTGATTTTATTGAGGGATGGATCTTCCCTTGATATGGATCTTACCCGAAGCATTTATATACCTAGGGATGGATATTCTCCACAGGCTGGATTTTCCCCTACTCAGTACTGAGTGATTGTTGGTCAGTTGATGTATATATTGCGGGATGGATCTTCCCTGGGGAGAATTGGCCATATACAGTACTGAGTGATTAAGTATGAGGAAGTGAGATTGAGTACTCTGAGAGTGTGAGTACATGAGTTCATCTCTGAGATACATGGCATTGACATGCACATATGACATACAGGCATAGAGATGCATTTTTCCTCATGTTGTACGGTATCACGTCATTCATGACTTTTTACACATATTGATATGTGGGCATATGGAGGTATTTCACACTTGCTATCTGGATAGAAAATGGAACATCTTATTTATTGTGGAAAGGATTTTTGAAAAAATTACACTGTTCAAACTATCTTATATTTTTCGACGATTTCGGTAAAGGATTTGGGTTTTCACTGATATATTTGAAAAGTGAAAATATTTTCGGGAATTTTGAACAAGCTGAGTATTTTAAATTCTGAGTTACTTATTTTATTAGTTGCCTTGCATTGTTATGAACTTCTATTGGTTATTGGTGTAGGACCTGACTTATGTTCCAGCTTGTCACTAATTTCAACCTAAGGTTAGGCCTGTTAGTTATTGAGTACATGGGATCAGTTGTACTCATACTACACTTATGCACCTTGCGTGCAGATGTAGACTGCTGACGTTGCTATGATCGGCGAGAGCTGAAATTGAAGATGTACCTGCGTTCCGGTTGTAGCTTCCTCTTGTTAATGGTAACCTTAGATCTATAAAACTCTATATATGTACTTTTCAAACAGATGATGTATTTATTTCATTTTAGATTTGTAAACTCTATTTTTAGAAGCTCATGATTTGTACTACCAGTCCTTGGAAACTGTATAATATTCAAATAATTCCTTTTGTTTAATTGTCTTATTAATATTATTGGAATTGGATAGTTATTAGTTGGCTTATCTAGCGGGTTGGGTTAGGTGCCATCACGACTAGTGGATTTGGTGTCGTGACAGATTGGTATCAGAGGTCTAGGTTCATAGGTTCTACAAGTCATGAGCAAGTGTCTGGTAGAGTCTTGCGGATCGGTATGATGACGTCCATACCTATCTTTGAGTGGCTACAGGACATCTAGGATATACTTCCCATTTTTCTTTCCTTATTGTGTGACATTGATTCAGCTTGAAGCGTAACTATTTGAATTCCTTCCACGCATTCGTATATGCGCATGAGCGCTCGGTATCAGCTGTGCATTGACGATTTGTGTTTCCATGGTTGAGGTGCAAGATGTGATTTTGGTGTGCTGATGATGGGCCGGACTGGAGGCGGGGCTTTGATTGTAGCTTGAGCATGGAGATTTTGAATGTGTGAGCACGTGCTTTTGGGACTTATATTTCCGATGGTGTCCCTATAAGTGGAATTTGTGATTGGATGACTATGTGGTGAGTATGATGTGATTGAAAGATGCGTTCAGATTGTTCGAATGTGACGAGAAGAGTTTACTTGATAATTAGAAACGTCTATTGGGTGTTTGGTTTCTGTCTTGATGTAGCGTATGGTTCCGAGTTATGAGTATATTGAAGGATCTTTCATGTTGCTTAATGCCAGAACGAATTAGGTTCTCGTGTCTTATTGTTGAGATTAGACTCAGGAAGATTATGTGATTGCGTAGTAATTATGGTTGTGAAGGGTATGAAGAGATGCCAGATTGAGGCTAAGCAGGTGGGTTACCTCCTGCGGGGTGTCTTGAGGTTGTGTGATCTCTATGTTGTTTTGTAGAGAGTTCCCTTTTGCTAGTGAATTATATGTCTTGCAATTTGAGTTTGGATCGCTTATAGGAGTTGGCTTGGTTGTTACTAGGGTGAATGCGAGATTTGCAGATGATTTGAGGTACTATGTGGGTTGTGTATGTAAGCTTATAAAGGATTCAATTAAATTTCACTACAATATTGTGGCAGTAATAGAGTATGTGCATTTTGAGTTATTATGTGTTTTGACCAATGACTTTTAGCCAAGCGGGGGAGATCCGCTATCGACGAGTTAATTGCATGGTTATCTATTGCATTGGTTTTGGTTCGAGGTATACTTGTGAATCAGTTATGACTTGCAGAGGATGAGATTGAGGATGACTCGAGTAAGGGAATTTTTGGATACCGGTTGTATTACATTCTACGGGTATATGGGAATCAAAAATAATTTAGTGGTTATTCGTGAAGGATGTAGTGTGCATGGAGTAGGAATTTGCTTGGTTTCTTAGGAGTGTGGGTTACTTCCTTGGGTGTTGGTGTGCTAATGGGGCACATGTCATTCAGTCCGTCTGGTCGGTTTAGTTGAGCTTTGACCGGAGTGGAGGCTCTAGAGAGGGTTCTAATGGGTTCAATATTTATATGTAGAAATTGAGAATTTTCAGGATTTGTATAAGTCTAGAAACTGAGATTTACATTGGATGGTGTCGAGACTCGTGATATTTCTATATACATATGGATTCTACATTTCAGTATTAGGAGAGGGGAAGGAAGCGACTTTAGATTCACAGAAGGTCCCATCAGACTGGGTATCTCAATTGTGGTACTTTTGGGGTGCTTAAGAGGGAATTTAGTGGCTTATGAGCCTTAGGGCGGTGTGGTTCTATGATAGAGTTTGTGGGGAACGTTTGGTTAAGGATCATAGTGTTCTAGCAAGGAGAAATATCAAATTGAAGGTAATTAGGGTAGAACTCGGAGAATTATGACAGCTTGATAGTAGGTTGGATCTGCAAAGTAATGGATATAATCGGTTCTTTGGGTGCTTATGATGTGGTGGGTTTCTAAAGGTGCTTCGTGGCAATGCTCTTGGGTTTTGTCAACTTGCGTGTCTTGGTTGAGTTAGAGAGATTTAGTTCTGATGGCTTGATTATGTACAAATGGGTTTTAAAGACCTCTCGATGGTTACTAAAATGGTTCGAGGTGTATATTTCCTACCGATGTGTGGAACATGTTGTGTATTGTGATTTTCTCTTGGATGAGATCAAATGGAAGGTTTCTGACTGATCGGGGGTGTATTCTTATTGGGACTCAAGGTTGAATTTGAGATTTTCGTACTTTTCATATGATGGCATAATAGGTATGTTGTGCTGTGTAGGATTGATATTGCATGTGCAAGGTCACGATTCGATTTTGTAAGGAAGGTCCTGAATTCTTAGGCAGCATAGATGGTTTTAGATGACTAGGTGAATGATATTTCTATTTGGTATTTCTTGATGAGAGTGTGTGTTAGGAATTTGGGTGGTGGAGTTGGGTTCAGATATGGTGATTCATGTGTTCTATGGATTTGAGACTGGGAGTTTTCAAGAGAAAATTGTTTCATGGTTGTAGACTGTGAAGTTGTGGCTGAAGCTAGCCAGATGATATTATGTGTTATGATTCGGTCTATTGTGGACTTTCGGAGGGTTATTTATCTATTTTTGGGTGACCAGAGTTGATTTGGGGGTCCATTGGTAGGCCCAATTAAGATGTGTATTCTACACCGAGTCGGATCGGTTGTCTCCATATTGCTATTATCGAGGGATTCTCCATTCGATCGTTTCTGAGCTTATTCATGTTCTTATATGATCTATGTGTTACTCTCTATGCTACGAGGATTTTCGATTCGTTGGTTATATGCATACATGGTGCGGTTCTATTGTGGTCTTATAGCGAAATTTTTGCGAGATGAGTAATTGGGTATTTCATGATTGATGGCGTATTGGTTATGTTTTTTTGGGTTTGGTATGCATTCTGTCATTTTATTCTCAATGGTTATGATAATTCAATTTGAGTACTTGATATGGAATTACGCATGGTTATTGATTTTGAGCAGGGTGTCTTGAGGTATATACTATGGACTGGTATTTGGATGGGGTCACGCATTACAACGAAGTTATGTTGGGATATGATCCTTTGTCTTAGATTCATGTGTTATGGTTCTTCGGTGTGTGATGGATTTTTTTCGGCGTTTCCTTGTTGCGGTACTAGTTAATCTTGCGGGACAGTTCTCTCGTTTGAGTCATGTTCCAGGATTGAGTGCATTAGAATGTTGCTTATTGGTGCATAGATCGCACGAGTTGTGGCTTTTGATTGTATTGATGTGGCATGTCACTAGAGGGGTCATGTTGGATGAGATGAGGTCATTGGATCTAGAATGGATAATATCGGATTTGGTTACAACATATCTGGAAGGATAATATCGAAAGTCTGTTTAGAATTGGCCATAGTTCTTGTCGAAGGAGAGGGAGTTTCATGACTGGTTGATCTGATGAATGGTTATGAGTTCTGCATGTTTCTTTCATCATCGACAGGATACGAAAGTTTAGACCGATGTATTGTTTGACATGAGGTTTATTACCGATATTGGGTGGTTTTGAGCAGCTACTATGGTTAATAATTATTGCTATGAGTATTTTAGTTACACGGTATATCATATGACTACATCTTGGATTAAGGTTATACCTTGTTCAGACTTATACAATGTGTATGTCATGACCCGAAATTCTAACTTGTTGGTTCCAAACGCCCACGCAAGTATACGTGGTCGTAGCAAGTAATATAATGTTAAATCGAATGCCGAACCCACAGGGACTTGCATAAACTACTTGCTGAATCACTCTAATTGTTATTTAATCAAGCCAAAATAAAATCCAGGAATGTAACTAATTTATACTACGATTCTATTAACTAACTAATTATCAAGTGACAAGAATATTATTGTGTATTCAGTAGAGACAAGTATTCCAGGGTTGTGATAAATTCACCACTCGTATTGCATTCTAATTAACTCTCCTTTTCATATAATTCACTCATGGTTGCTAATTAATCGATAATTGCTCTCATAGCCTTCTCCCGAAGCACTACTCGCCTATTCTCAGTAGATTAACCCCTATATTCCTATGAAATTAATCTATTAGAATGCACTAAGATTACAATGTTTAATTAAGCAAGGTGACTAGGTATATTCCTATCCTAACAACAAATCCGCTCCCCTGAAGGGTTACGATCGCGCTCTCTTCAATTCATCTCTAATCTATATACGGCTTTCCCAAGCATAACATAGATAGTATATAGAACCTAATTGCTGGCCAGACAATTAAGCAATTAAACGCTGAATTGAAGAAACAACCATCTATTGAGTGAACCATATTCAAGGTTAAATTAATGTTGAATAACAATATCTATGGCTAAACCACAATCCCAGAACAATGGGTGTTTAACCACTCATGCTAGAATCAAACAATTGCATAAGTGTTGTATAAATTGAAAATACTAGAATAAGATAAAGAAAACTGAGAAATCCTTTGCTTCCTAATGATCTCGTGTGTATCTTCTCTCCAAAAATGGCATCCTCTCTCAAAGTTGTGTTTTAGGGTCTATTTATATGTTTGGTACAAACCCTAAACGTGTAGGAGACTTCTGTTCAAACCGGAAAACACTTAAAACCTTCAAATCTCAGATTTGACCGGACCAGGGACCATGCTTTATGGCCCAAACGCAGAGATAAAGCCTGGCCAGGCCTGGGTTAGGGCTCTAATGCCCCCCAAACGCCTGGTCATGCTAGTTTTTATAGCCCAAACGCCCGGCTATAGCCTGGTATGACCAGGCTTTACAGCTCAAACGCCCGGCTATAGCTCGGGTCACTCCTTTTCGACTCTTGAGCGTATTTTTGATGTTTATGCATCCATTTAGCTCGGCTTCCATTTCCAATTCACCTACACATGAAATAGACTCCATTATGCACATACGGCGTGTATTTTTATCATTAACGCACATAAAATGTAAGGTACATAATGCTTTAAACCATGAATTCTAGCCACGCATCAGCGCCAATCGATGGTACTAGGCAAGCCGACTTTTCAAAATACTTCAATAATTCATAAAAAAGATACTTCAAAGCCTTTCATACTAGAAATTTTTCATAAAAACCGAAGTTGAACTCATAATAAAATCAAAATGCGGAAAACTAGCCCCAAACATCGAGATCTCACTAAGGCATGAGCATCTAGATAGCCAATCTAATACAACCAGTGTCTAAGTATCAATACAAGACAGAAAGAAATATGGAAGGGGAGACAAGGACTTGCTGACGCCGGCAGCTACCTCGTAGTCTCCGGTACTCGATCAATCTCGAACTCAACGACCTCCGTGATCAAACACATCTGGATCTGCACATGAAGTATAGGGTGTAGCATGAGTACAACCAACTCAGCAAGTAAAAGAAATAAATAAGGAACTGAGAAGAAGTGACGATCTATACAGTACAGTTCATTTTGGTAATTTTCAAAATTTATAGACATGAGTAAATGCTGGTAATATGAGTCAAATCAGTTGCATATTTACCAAGTTGAAGTCAAACCAAGTATAACAAGTTTCTAGAAGATCAAAACAGTAGAATGAATCAACTAAATGCAACAACAAAGAAGGTAGATGCAACCTCTCAAGGTACTGTCACTCAAGCTCTCAATAGCTCAACACTCGGCTCTCAGCCCTCAATACACACGCACATTAGGTACCTGCGCTCACTGGGGGTATACAGACTCCGGAGAGGCTCCTACAACCCAAGCGCTATAATCTGCACGGACAACTCACGTGCCGCACGAACAAGTTACATGATATAATATCATATCAAGGTCCGCACAGACAACTCACGTGCTACCATATCATATTAGAATCCGCACGGAAAACTCACGTGCCGCACAGACAACTCACATGCTAAGGTACAATACCTCACAAACAAGCCCTCAATCTCACTTAGTTATGAACCTCTCTAGTCTCAATACCCTCAATAATGAAAGGGAATCAGTCCAAATCAGAATGCTATAATGTATCAGCATGGAAATATTAGAGACTGAGGTAAACATATACAAGAATTGCTACGACTGAGTATAATAACCATAAGCAGGTACATGACCTAAGAATGATTTCTAACATGAAAGGCATTCAAATTGCTAGAAGACAAGGAATACATATAAGCACAAAAAGGCTGTTCGACTTTACAGTCTCACGGGACGGACCAAGTCAAAATCCCTCATGGTGTATGCTCACACGACCATCACCTAGCATGTGTGTCACCTCCAAACAGTCACATCATACCAAACTCTGGGTTTCATACCCTCAAGACCAAATTTAAAACTATTACTTACCTCAACTGCGCAGAAATCCTACTGCGAAATGCCCTTGCCTCTCGAATCGGTCTCCAAATGCCCCGAATCTAGCCACAAGCAGTACGATATAATCAATATAGGCTAAAGGAATCATTTCTACAATAAAACAATTAAATTATAACCCAAATCCGAAATCGACTCAAACCCGCCCCCCAGACCCACGTTTCAAAATCCAGTGAAAATCACAAAACCCGAGAGCTCATTCACTCACAATTTTAACCATACTAAATTTATCAAAATCAGAAATAAAATGGTTAGCCTAATACCCAAAATTCATTCTCCAAATCCCTACCCTCCAAACCCCAAATTTCACCTCAACACCACACAATCTAGGTAGCAAAAACAATGGGGAAACAAGATTTATGATAAAAAACGAGTACAAGAAGCTTACCTAAAAAATTCCCTTGAAAATCCTCTCCAAAATTGCCTTAGTCCGAGTACAAAATGTTGAAATAAGACAAAAATCGCGAACCCTTGTTTTTAAATGTTCTGCCTGGGCTTTTCGCACCTGCGGCCCTCTTTCTGCATCTGCGGTCAAAACTCCGCTTCTGCGAAAAGTCACTTAAACCACTGCCTCAGCTTCTGCGATCAAAGGCCACATCTGCGCATATCACAGATGCGGAAATCACATCGCACCTGCGGTCAGCTGCCCGCTTCTGCGACCCTCATAGGTGCAGGAATATCTTCACACATGTGGCTCCTGCCTAGCCCCTTCCTGGCCGCATCAGTAGGTCTTTCTCTGCTTCTGCGGACTTGCATCTGTTGTGCCTACTCCGCAGGTGCGGTCACACCAGTAGCAACATCCTCAATTGGCTCTTAAACTCAAAAATCAAGCCGTTAATCACCCCGAGGCCCTCGGGACCTCAACCAAACATACCAACAAGGCTTATAACCCTATACGAACTTAGTCAAACCTTCGAATCACTCAAAATAACATCAAAACCCCCAATTACACCTGGATTCAAGCCTAAAGAACTTCTAAGCTTTTGAAATCCACAAACGACGCTGAAACCTACCAAACCACGTCCGATTGACCTCAGATTTTACACACAAGTCAAAAATGACACTACAAACCTACTCCAAATTCTAAAAATCCATTCCGGACCTGATATCAAAATTTCCACTGCGGCCCAAAGTCACCAAAATTCCAACTTTCGCCAATTCAAGCCTAATTCTACTACGAACCACCAAATCACATTTCGGACACGCTCCTAAGTCCAAAATCATCTAACGGAGCTAGCAGAACCATCAAAATTCAAATTTGAGGTTGTTTACACACAAGTCGACATCCGGTCGACCTTTTTAACTTAAGCTTCCAAATAAGAGACTAAGTGTCTCAATTCACTCTGAAACCACTCCGGAACCGAACCAACCAACCCGGTACGATATAATATAGATGTAAAGCACAAAANGGGGGGGGGGGGGGGGGGAGAACGGGGCTATAACTCTCTAAACGAGCGACCGTGTCGTTACATCCTCCCCCTCTTAAACAAACGTTCGTCCTCGAACGGGTCGAGAAACATACCCGGAGTTTCAAATAGGTGTGGATATCTCCGCATCTCTTGCTTAGTCTCCCAGGTGGCCTTCTCCACGGGCTGACCTATCCACTGCTTCATCACTTAAGCTATATCCTTTGACCTCAACTTTCGAACCTGCCGCTCAAAAATGGCCATCGTCTCCACATCATAAGTCATATCACCATCCAAATGAACCATGCTGTAATCCAAAACATGGGAAGGATTGCCAATATACTTCTGGAGCATAGAAACATGAAATACTGGATGCACACTCGAGAAGCTAGGTGGCAGGGCAAGTTTGTCAGCCATCTCCCCTATCTTCTGAAGCATTTCAAAAGGCCCAATGAACCGGGGGCTCAACTTGCCCCTCTTACAAAACCTCATAACACCCTTCATGGGTGATACCTTCAGCAGAACCTTCTCCCCGATCTTGAAAGACACATTACGGGCCTTCCTGTCAGCATAACTCTTTTACCTAGATTGTGCCGTGCGAAGCCGCTCCTGAATCAATTTCACCTTGTCTAATGCATCATGGACCAAGTCTGTACCCAATATCCTAGCCTCACCCGACTCAAACCATCCCACCGGAGATCTACACCGCCTCTCATATAAAGCCTCGTACGAAGCCATCTGAATGCTCGACTAATAACTGTTGTTGTATGCAAACTCCGCGAGCGACAGAAACTTGTCCTATGAACCCCCAAAATCAGTGACACAAGCACATAACATGTCCTGAAATATCTAGATATTTAGCTCGAACTGAGCGTCTGTCTGAGTGTGAAAGGCTATGCTCAACTCAACTTGAGTACCCAACTCTCACTGCACGGCCCTCCAAAACTGTGATGTGAACTGTGTGCCTTTATCTGAAATGATGGAAACCGGGACACCATGAAAGGGAACAATCTCTCGGATGTAAACCTCAGCCAACTGCTCTGAAGAGTAAGTAGTACCAACTGGAATGAAGTGCACAGACTTGGTCAGCCGATCCACAATCACCCAAATAGCATCGAACTTCCTCGAAGTCCGTGGGAGCCCAACTTCAAAATCCATGGTGATCCGCTCCCACTTCCACTCTGGGATATCTAACCTCGTAAGCAAGCCACCTGGTTCCTGATGCTCATACTTAACTTGCTGACAGTTGAGACACCGAGCCACAAACACAACTATATCCTTCTTCATCCTCCTCTTGCAATAATGCTGTCTCAAATAGGCACCCGGATAGATAGAATACCACGAGCTGTGTGCCTCCTCAAGAATGAACTCCCGTAGTCCATTTACATTGGGAACACATACCCGACCCTTCATCCTCAACACGCCATCAGCACCAATAGTCACATCTCTAGCATCACCTCACTGAACCATGTACTAAAGAACGAGCAGATGGGGGTCATCACACTGACGCTCCCTAATTCGATCATAAAGGGAATACAGACCACACAAGAAAATACCCGACTCGGCTACGAAATATCCAATCTAACAAGCTGGCTGCTAGGGCCTGAACATCCAAAGCCAAGGGTCTCTGTACTACTAGAAGATACACAAAAATCCCCAAACTCTCCGCCAGGTGGCTCAAGGCATCGGCCACCACATTGGCCTTCCCGGGATGGTACAAAATAGTGATATCATAGTCCTTAAGGAGCTCCAACCACCTCCGCTGACGCAAGTTAAGATCCTTTTGCTTGAATAGATGCTTAAAAATCTTGTGATTAGAATAAATATCACAATGAACCCCGCACAAATAGTGCCATCAAATCAAGGCCTAAACAATAGCTGCTAACTCAAGATCATGGACATGATAAATCTTCTCATGAGTCTTCAACTGGAGCGAAGCATAAGAATCACCCTACCATCCTATATCAGAACATATCTAATACCTATCCGCGAGGCATCACAATACACCGTGTAATAACCAAAAGCTGATGGCAGAACTAGAATCGAAGCCGTGGTCAAAGCAGTCTTGAGCTTCTGAAAGCTCTCCTCGAACTCATCCGACCACCTGAATTGAGCACCCTTTTGGGTCAATTTGGTCAAGGGCGATGCAATAGATGAGAAACCCTCCACAAAACGACGGTAATAGCCCACCAAACCAAGAAAGCTCATAATCTCAATGGCTGAGAACGGTCTGAGCCAACTCTGCACCGCCTCTATCTTCTTTGGATCCACCTAAAAACCCTCACTAGAAACTACGTGCCCCAAGAACGCCACTGGACTGAGCCAAAACTCATACTTAGAGAACTTTGCATAAAGTTTCTCCCCTCTCAATCTCTGTAATATAATTTCAGATGCTGGGCATGATCCTCCTAGCTACGAGAGTACACCCAGATTTTATCAGTGAATACAATAACTAATGCGTCCAAATGGGGCTGAAACACACTGTTCATCAAATGCATGAATGATGTTGGGGCACTGGTCAACCCAAAAGACATTACAAGGAACTCATAATGGCTATATGGGGTCCTGAAAGCTGTCTTAAGAATATCGAATCCCGAATCTTTAGCTGGTGATACCCTGACCTCAAATCAATCTTGGAGAACACCCCCGCTCCCTGTGACCTTGTTCAACTGCCTATAATCAATGCACATCCTCATAGAACTATGCTTCTTCTTCACAAATATGATCGGTGCACCCCAAGGTGACACACTAGGCTGAATAAACCCTTATCAAGGCGTTCCTGAAGCTGTTCCTTCAACTCTACCAGTGCCATACGATACAGTGGAATAGAAATGGGTTGAGTGCCCGATACCAAATCAATACCGAAGTCAATATCCCTGTCAGGAGGCATGGCTGACAGGTCTACAGGAAACACATCCAGAAAATCACGCACCATAGAAACATAATAAATAGCAGGAGCCTCTGCACTAACATCCCTCACAAAAGCGAGATAGGATAGACAACCCTTCTCAACCATCCGTTGGGCTTTTAGGTGTGAAATCACCCTACTGGTGTACATAGTCTATAGAACAGATCCACTCAACCCTTGGCAACCCCGACATTGCTAACATCACGATCTTAGCGTGACAATCTAGAACAATATGACATGGAGACAACCAATCCATACCCAATGTCACATCAAAATCAACAATACTAAGCACTAAAAGATCCACTTGGGTTTCCAGACCCCCAATAGTTACTACACATGACCAATATAAGCGGTCCACAATAATAGTATCGCCCACAAGAGTAGATACATGAACAAATGAAATTAAAGACTCACGGGGCATATCGAGAAAATGAGCGAAATACGAGGACACATACGAATAAGTGGAACCACGGTCAAATAATACAGAGGCATCTCTGTGGAAAAATGAGACAATACCTGTAATCACAACATCTGAAGAAATGGCATCTGGTCTGGAAAGGAGGGCATAGAAACAGGCCTGGCCACCCCCTGATCTGCCTCCCCTTCTCGGGTAACCCCTACCTGACTGAGCTCCACCCTTAGCTGGCTGGGCGGGTGGTGGAGGAGTTGGTGCTGGTGCTATTGGCCGAGTACAGTACTGTGGATCCCTACTCAATAACCTAGGGAAATATCTCTTAATCTGACCAAAATCTCCGCACCTGAAACAACCCTCCTCTAACGGAACTGCTGCCATGATGCCTAGAGGAACTACCCCTGGAAACCTGAGCTGACGAGGCACGATGAGGACTCTGTGCTGGTAGTGCACTAAATGACGACTGACCCTGCTGATGACTGTGGTAGGAAACCCATGTTTCTTTTTCTTTGTTCTTTTTTTCTTCTTCTTTAGATAGGTCTTGTTTTGTGCTAACTAGTTTTGAAGTGTATTGCAGGAATGAGTGTGCTTTGCAGGAACTGTGCTCAGAAAAAAGTGGCTAAGTGTGAAAAAAGTGCAGACCATACAATTTTGAAGGCCACAAAAGAAAGGGATATGTGGCCGCACAACAGAACATAAAAAATTGCAAAGTCTCTGAAGTTTTCCTGCCAGAGAAATAGCCAAAGTGCGGCCACACAAGGAAATGTGCGGTCTGCACCAAAATTTGTGCCCACACTAAAAAATGTTCGGACCGCAAATCAACAACGAGTAAATTAGTAACAGGTAATGGAGTGAGGATTGCACATGAAATTGTGAATCCGCACTCATCTCTTGAACCCTTGCCCTAACTGGTCAACTATAAATAGTAGACTTCTCACCACTATTCAAACTTTACGAACTCTGAACAATCAACATCAAGGCAAGAACAGTGCACTCAACTGATTAAGGAATCTAACACTTATTTTATCATCTTTGATTCTTCCTTGCATCACCACATTACTGGATGTTCAGTTCATCTTTAAAATTTTCAATTTTCTTAATTTTGTTCATAATTAGTTTAGTTATTTTTAGGCCTAATATCAAAATTCATCATCATGTGAGCTTAAACTTGTGTGGGTAACTTCCTATTTGATATTTGGGGGATGAGTAAACTGTGTATCATGTCTAAATTGCCAATACCATGTGTAAATTGTGCGTGAATTAGAAACCCTAAGTTGAGTGACGTTTTTTTTAATTGTTCGGTTGCACAAGGAATTATGCAGTCCGTAGATCAATAATCTAGGGCATATTGTGTGAAACGATTGTGCGGACCGCACTTGAAATTGTGCGGTCCGCAGAAATTCAACCGCAGCCGCAGAAAAGTGTGTGCGGCCGCAGATCGATCAATTCTCTGACTTTAGAGAATTGTGATTTTTGAGCTTTCATTTTTCGGCCGTAATCAAAATTATGCGGTCGCACTTAAAATTGTGCGGACTGCAGAACCACCACTGCGGCCGCACTTCCAAAATTGTGCGGTCCGCATAAGATATTTGTTTCTGCACTTCCCCAACATGCATACTGTTTTGTCTGCAACGGTCTGATACTTTGAATTTAAATTATAACTAATTCTTGTTGCTATGTATTGCATACAATGGTCAGATCACGGGGACAAGGTGATACATCTAAGGGGAGGGGTGAAACCTCCCGAGGCCGAGACAGGGGCACCCTACCACTCTCCATGCAAAAATAAATATCCAAAAAGGCAACTGCAGGGCGAGGTAGGGCTGCAGAGCCCTCTGAATCAAGTTCATACATCTCGTCTAGGGAACAATCAGAGGGCCACTTTGTGGATGAACAACCTGATGCCAATCTTAGCCACAATAGTTTCAAGGGAGGTATCATCTCTGAAATGAGCCTTCCACCTCAGCAAGCACTTCTGAGGGTTCGGAAGATTACAGTCAGGGTTCAGAACCCTCATCTACTCATTCCCCTGACGCACCAATCACAGTTAATGATGATGATGATATTCCGGATAACGGTCGAGAGGGTGATACTAGAGTTGCGGGCCTCGAGAGGTAGAAGAAGAAGGAAGTTTGGGAAGACAGATTTGTGAGCCTGACAATTTTCACTAAATTTCGAGAGTGGTGGCCTGAGAGATCGCTCACACTTGAGCGTCAGTTTATTTTGAAAGAATTGGATAGGTAAAATCCAAATGTGGCAAAATAGTTTCGGGAGAGAAAAGGGTGGACATGGTTCACTCAAAGTGCAGTGGATGCTAAGGAGCACTTAGTACGGGTATTCTATGCCAATGTGGCACATATCAAGAAAGGGACTTAGGTGACTAAAGTGAGGAACTTGAAAGTAAGATTTGATCAGAGCACCCTGAACTTATTTGGGGCTCGAGGATGTGGATTTGGTGCAGTATTAGAGTACTTTCCAATGGGTGATGTGGCTCGCCCTTAGCTAGCTGAGATACTGGAAGGCCCAGGACCACCACAACCATGGATCACAACAGGGGTTTCGATTTAACGGAACACCCTCAACATTGAAGAAAAAGGTTGGCAGACATTTATGTGAAGTCGAATAGATCCAAGCCAGAATGAAAACAATCTCCAGTCCCTCGGGCAGTCCTAGTTGCCTCCATCATGGCCAGTACCTAATCAATTTGGGTGACATCATATCGGCCAACATGTCTCTGGTTGTTAGGCAGGATGAAAGCTCATATCCGTATCCCAACACTATCACGGAGTATCTTACGGATGCGGGGGTGGAGCCCAAGAGCTTTAATATGAAGGTTAGGGCTAAGAATCCCTTCACCTGCTACTCGCTGAAGGACCCGAGGAATCCAAAGAACAAGGGTAAGTCGAATACTACCGTAGGCCCGTCTGATGAGCCGTCAGTGGTAGTTGCAGATTCAGCTGCCACGCCTTCCACAGTAGCCATGCTTTCCACAACAGCCAGGCCTTCCACCGATACAGCTGCCATGCCTCTACCTCCATCTTCAGGACCATCAGCATCAGTTCCTTCCTCCTCTACTTATCCACTTTCTGCACTGTGAGTCTCCCAGGCACTAGTGAGTCTCAACAATTGGATGCAGACAACTATTGCAAAGCTGTATGACCTCTCCAATGTTGTTGCAGCACAAACTTCTACCCCAGCACCCCAGATTCCTCCGACAGTGGAGGAAACTTTGAAGAAGATATTGGAGAATCAGAAAATGAGGAAATCCCAGGCTTTAAGAAAATCAGTTGACAAGTTGAGTCGAGAGGTGACCAAGATAGCAGCTGCTGGAGATCTTCCATTTGACTTACTGATGGATATAGATCTAGTAGTACCAGCAGACCTAGCAACACCATCAGCACTAGTGGCACCAGCTAGCTAGTCTGAATAGTCAGACCTCGCTACCCAGACTAATGAGGTGGTGCTACAAATGTTCCCAACCCATCTATTCCCCGAGCAGATGATGATGAGATCCAGTTGGAGGAGCCTGAGGAATGTGATGTTGCTAGACACAGAGACCACATAGAGAGTCCTCTCTACTCTTTCCCTTCCATGTTTTTATTTTGTTAAGCATTGAGGACAATGCTTATTTTTTTCAGGGGGTGGAGTTTATTTTTATTTGACATTTGACATTGGCCTGTAATAACTGATAACATTCTCTTTTTATTTTTTTCATTATGTATATATTCTTCTCTCTCAATTGATATATATATATATATATTCTCTTTCCCTTTTCTCAGTTTGTATATTCATTTATGCTTTCAGTAGTTTACTTCATAGCTTCTTTATTTTGTTTTCTTAGTAGTCAATGTTTAGCCTAATAGCTTCTTATTTACTTTAATAGGTTCTTTTTAATTTAGTAGTTCTTTTCATGTTTAAGTGATCAATAATCCTTTGGTTTTCTTAATGCCACAGTTCTTTCCAAAGGTGATTTTTGTGTGAACCGGGTGACTCTTCCCAACGATGGATGGTGTGACAACCTTCATAAGGGATTGAGTCCGTTTGTTATGTTTAGGTAAGAACAGTAGTAATAATGAATAAGAGGACCTAATTGATTCAAACTAGAAGATTTAAGCATGCTTCACTTGGTACTAACACACTTACCTATGCTGATGATTAAAAACAAGTTCTTGAAAAGAAATAGCTCTAGTTAGTGACCTTTTGACTCTTGTGTTGACTTAAGAAATCATCGATGGTTTAGTTGAACCATTAGTGATTTTCAATCTCGAATATGGTTGTTATGGTCCATCGACTCTATCACTTTGACAATCCATATGTGTGAGAGGTGAGATGTTTTGTTGCAAGTCCAAGTACCCGTGCGAATGGTGTAGAACTTGCTCCGAATGTGTTTCTAGGCGAAATTTTAAGTTTTGCTTGGCTTGAGAAGAGATTGTAAGCTCCCCTTGACCCATTTTGAAATTGACCATGGACCACCAATGTTGTTATCCCTAGTCAACCCTTTTGAGCCTAAAATCTTTCTCATATGATAACTATGTTACAAGCCTTTACCCATTTTGTAGTGACCCTCTTTTGGCACCCGAGATTTCCTTAATACTATTGAGAAATAATTGGCTAAACATTATTTTGGGGGAGAAAAGAGGAGTTTGAAAATGGTATCAATGTACAAAAAGAGAAAAGAAATGAAGAAAAGGAAAGGCAAAGAAAAATAAACAAAGAACAAAAAAATGCAAAATGAAAGTGAATAAGTTGAAGAGTTGAAGGGATTCAAAGAAAATCAATGATGCAAAGCATGAAGAAAACAAAGTAGGAGAAAATGAATATCATGACCAAGAAAAAGTGATGTTAAGTCTTTCTAGTTCCCCTAAGGAAAAAGAAAAATGCTTCAAAAAGTCGGCAAAGCATGAGCCAAAAAGAGAAAATTTAGTGCTTAAGGAAAGATGAAACCGTTCTATTCTAAAATTTCCTACCTTAGTCCAAAAGCCTTTATTACATTCTGAAAAAGCCTACGTGATCTCAAGACGAGTGAACTTACATTAGTGGTTGTTTACATGAGGGGCAAGCATATGGTACGTAGAGTCGTACTTGTGACATTCTTTTGAGAGAGATGAGCAAACTTTTCACAAATCCTTGAACTGAGTGCTACATTCTTAAGTGAGATATGCTAACAGAGAGTAGAGGAGGAGGTGTTTGGGATCCACAATGACCTACATGAAAGAGCGAACTTCCTTTATGAGTAAGTCAACTCCTGATGCTCAAGTGTCACATTAGAACTATTTGTGCTTAAAACATCAAATCATTGCCTTGTTGATAATTCATAAGTGTTGTGGGTAATTGTTGGTCCCCATTGATGTGTTTTTGATTCAACTTAGATTAGCTGGAATAGCTCTTATCTTATAGAGGTGGAATTACCTTATTTTCTTGAGGACAAGCAAAAGCTTAAGTTTGGGGGAGTTGATAAGTGGGGATTTTGACTACTTATTAGCGACGCCTTTTAGCTTTTGTGTTAGTCCAAAAGTGTTTAATTGTATTCCTAAAAACTGATGAAATATGCTTAATTTCAGGAGTATTTGAAAATGAGCCACTACGATGAAATCCAACTCAAGAAGGAGTGATCTGAACAAGGAAAAAAATGAGGCACAGAAGCTCAAGTGCGGACCGCAGATTTTTATCTGCAGCCGCAGAATGTGAAGGAAAATTAACAGAGTCCCAGTGCAAAGTGTGGAGCGCATAATTATTGTGAGACCGCAGAAGCTACGCAAGAGCCAAAGGTCAGAGAGTCTCGTTTTATGCTCAAAAAGTAATGCGGACCACACAATAATTGTGCAGCCCTAGAAATAAGCTATGCGGCCGCACTCTGGAAATGTGCGGTCCGCAGAAGAGCCCTGTGCGGCCGCACCAAGAATTGTGCGGACCGCAAAACATGAGAGATGAGGCCGCAATCCAGAATTGTGCGGCCACACAGTCAAGTGCTGTGAAGAACTGAAGAGAAGTGCAGACGACACATGGAATTGTGCGGCCGCAGTCAGCTTTGTATAAATAAACTACTTTCACGAAATTAGGTCAAGTTTGAATATTGAAAGTCCTGTTGCCATTTTTCTTTACCCATTTAGGAAACTTTAGCTTACTTTGGTGATTTAATACTGGATTTTTATCTTTTAATCTTGCAATATGAGTTTTATCATATTTTCTTCTTTATTTTCTTCTATACCCATTATCTGTAGCTAGATTTATAGCTAGGGTTGTGACCCAACCCTAGTGTGTAAAACTAACGGGTGTTTGATTTATGGTTTGTTAATGGTTGCAAATATTTGTTCATGCCTATTTGACTTGGTTTCCACTTGAGAAAGAGAGACTTAGTCTAGGAAAACTTGGCTAACAAGAATTTGGGATAAAATCAAGATATTGATAATCCCAATTAAAGGGTTGAACCTAGAGACAGTAAAACCCGACTTGAGCATTTTATCAAATGTTTTGTTCAATACCCATTTGGACTTGAGAAATTCAAATTGGGCAAAATCACTCCCTTACCTAAAGGTATTGAGTGGGTACTTGTGTGTTGATAACTATAATGCACCCTGACCAACAAACAAGCTTTAAAGTTTACAACCTGTTAGGCAAACACCTAGGTGAAGGTCATAGCCCTAGGCCTTATTATATCTTTGAAAAACATCCAAAAATAATATTCTCTAGTTTATATCTTTAGAATTGTAATCCTTAGCATAATTTTAGAAGTACAAACAAAACCATTTTATGGAAGTACAATATAAATACTTCACGCGCTCTATCCAAATATATACAACTAATTCCCATCTCAGCTCCCTGTGGATTCAATCCTGACTCCTTATTGGGTAATATTATTGCAATTGACCGTTTCATAACCTCGAATAGAGGTGTGACTTGGAAGAGATCAATACACCCCAATCAACAAAACAAGTATTAACCGTCTTTAACCCATCAGGCGAACACCTAGGTTATGATGACATCCCTAGGATTTTTAACTATTTGGAAAAAATACCAAAAACAATCATTCATTTCTAGTTTCTTTTTCATAGATTTTAATTGTTAGAGTAATTGTAGATGTAGAATTCAGAACTTTTTGTGGAAGTGCAAATTTAGTTATTCCATTTGCTTGCTTCAAGTATATACTCCAAACACCTCTTATAACTCCCTGTAGATTCGACCCCGACTCATAGTTGGGTAAATTATATAGCATATGACCGTATTTATCTCTTATCGAGGTGTGTTGTGGACGTCATCAATTTTTTGCACCGTTGCCAAGTACTTAAAACGGTGTTAGATATTATATTTGGTTTATTTTTGGAATATCTTCTTTTTCCATCCATGTCACTAATTTTTGTGAAACAATTTTAGGTACAACCATGGTGTCAAACAATGATCTCGAAAATATGCCTTTGGGGATGTGGACAACGAGATGATTAGTTTAGGAGGTACCTCTTGAACCTCAAGCCAATGGAAGAGGTCGGGTGCCTCAATATAATGTGCCTGCTCTACCCTCACCAATGTGAGGCTCACTTTGCTTGAACAACATGGTTTCTTCACCAGTGCTCCAACTCAAAATGCATATAAACATTTGAAGGGGTTTGTGGAAACTTGGTGGGGAAGCAAAAAAACAAATGTCTCTGAGGATGCATTGAGGCTAAGGCTTTTCCCTTCTCCATACGGGGGAAAGCTTTAGATTGGTTGGAATGATTACTGTCACACCTCCTTTTTCACACCCGTAAGGTGGGATAAGGGAGTTTTTTCCACTTTAAGTGACATTATTTGATTTTGGGATTATTTATTAATTTCAGAGTCGCCACCCAGATTTTTTACGATGTTCCGGGACACTGCGTTAAAGAATCCCAAAAACCGAGGAAATTTTGACTCTGTTTTGATTTGTCTGCACACCAGAAATCCGAGTAAGGAATTCTGTTAACCAGGGAGAAGGTGTTAGGCATTTTCGAGTTCCGTGGTTTTAGCACGGTCGCTTAACTATTAATATTTGGCCNTGATTTTTATTATAGTTTGAAGTTGAAGACGGGGACATGAGTTGTCGCACCCGCGTGTAGGTTACGTAGCCAAGACTATGGTCGTGACGATTTTATAATGCCCGTTTATGGCGATGTTTGAGTTTTCTATTTTTTCGCAAGAGCGTTTTAGTTTTAAGATTGATTAGGATCTTTATGGATTTATTTTAAACAAGTCACGATGGCGTGTACTTGTTGTTTTTGAGCACATGGCAA